>JAQPPZ010003960.1:0-88078 GCA_028583015.1 Wollemia nobilis
TAATTATATTTCTAATATTTCAAATATTAACTCTTACCCTCAAAAATAATTTCACTTTTAACATTAGAGAATAATAATTATAGGCAACCTTATAACTCTTATCTTAAGCTTATAAATAAATTTAAATAAAGTGAATTACCTTCATCCATGAATGTGATAATTACCTTGGTCAATAGTGCTTGAGCATCTTCTGATTGGTACTCTTCTACACATACGTCTTCCTTGTTGTACTTTGACCTCCTTGGAAATATTATTCTCTTTCATCTTGGTTTCAACCTCTATGATGGTACTTTAATTTGCACGTTAATCTTACTACTGCAATAGTATTTGACACTTTGACTTATTCACTGCACATAAATTGAATCTCTCTCATGCAATACCATGTGGTGTATCTCCTTCTCGCATTCACTCAATCCTTAACTAATGAATCTACTTGCACGTTCTTCTATTTCTAGTGCTTCTTTTTGAATTGCTCTTCCACTTTGTTATCTTTGGCCCCTTGAAAATATATTCTCTCCTTGAGATGGGTGCTTGCAATTCTTCAAACCTATTGACCTTCCACTTTATATGTGCCACATGGCAGCCAAACTCTTCCAATGATCTAAATTCACTTCCTTTATTCTCCTTAAGCTCATATAATGTATTATGAGCTAGGTGTATGATAGTATGACACATTGGGAATTACTATTATCAAGTATCATGCTTCTAAATGAATATTTAGTGCCTTATTTAAACCTTGGCACTTATTTGACACCAAAAAATTTTGCTAGCTTATCCTTCATATTATCTAACGCATATGAATTACATGTAATGTATCCACCAATCCTCAACACTTATAACTTTCTCTAATTTTCAGTCCTTCTAACGTCTCTACATATTCTTTTGTACTCTTTTTTTAACAAACTATTTGTTTAGACTTCTTGCACGAAATTTGATAGCTTGCTATACATTTTTTTATGGTGGTTCTTCTTTATATGGTGGTGGATTTCCATTTAATGGTGGTGGCTCTTCCTTAATAAATAGTAGAAATCTCTCTTGGACTATGGTGGTGCTTCCTTATATGATGATGGATATTCTTTAAGCTATAATGAAACTTTCTACTCCAAGAAGATGCTTTCACTTATCCTTTATATTTTGGCCACTTAGCCTCTTTTGACACTACAAAAACTATATTTTTTAACCCTTTGTTGGTCTTAACATTGCTCAAACCAATGATCTTGATTTATTTTATTTTACACTAATAAATCTACATTCTTATGAGATACAAAACAACATTCAATAATAATGTTATACCCTTCTTATTTATCCTTTTAAAATAAACTTTTACTTAGATTTGTTTTGTTTTAATCTTGTATATTTTAGGATGTAGATGCTATCAACTCCTTTTTCTTGAAGACTCCTTTCTTCAACTTCATTTTTTAGATTTAATAAAAGTAATATGGTGCTCTCAAATGCTTAATATAGAATGACTTTAATACTTCAATAACAAACTTATGTAGCACCAATATTGCATACCATTTATATCTCCTTTTGTAGCTAATGTCTTTAGTGAATGATTCACCCTTTTGCTATCTCAATCTTGTAAGTTTTACACTTTTACTTTCTTGTGCTTTTCTGATTTAAATTATACCAAACTTGCATCTCTAATTATTTCTTAAATACCCTCTCAAATATACCATGAAGTTTTCCAAAATTTTAGCTCTATATCTCCTTCTAATGTTGTCCATAAATGTGATTTTGTGGCTTCAAATATCCTCCAAAAATATTCTCTCAAACTCTAAAACCTGTAGCTATTAATGTTTCCCAAATGCTACCAAAATTTTTTACAAATTTCCAATCAATTCCTCCTTTATTTGTTTGTCTTAAGCTACAACAAAAATCTCCAAAAAGTTGTCTTCTTTTGTTTTCATGACCTCTTTCAATATTTTTTTCAAGAGCACTTCAAAATCTACCCAAATATTATCCAAAATTTGGAAAAAATCTTGCCAAAGACTTCTCCCTTTTGGGTTTATTTTTGGATGGTGACAATTGTCCCAAATACATTTTATCATAAACTTATCTTTTCTTAGCTTTCTTCTTCCTCTAGCTTTCTCCAATGGCTACTTCTCCAATTTTTAATAAGGCTTACTCTAGCCTTCTTCTCCTTATCCAAATTCTCTTGAGACCTCCTCTCTCAAGTCTTATAATTCTATAACTCCTCAAATATTTCCCTCAAAGCTTTAATGAGACCTATCCTTAATTTCTTGGATCTCCAAAAACTATTGCTTCTACAATAGGCCCTTTTCTTAGTCCTTCTTAATCTTCAATCTTCTATATTCCAAATCTAAAAGTTCTTCAATATTACATCTTTATAATCTCTTCAAATTACTCAATATTCTACCAAATTCCCTTGTGGATCTAATACCACTTATAGCAATTGAACTCTATAGAAATATGAATTTCAAATTACTAAACTGAAAGAGAACATATACATGAAGCAAAATATAATACTCCTTAATAATGTAAAAACTTGTACAATAAAGTATAGAACCATGAGTCCATAATATAGATTTACAAATGACCTTTGATCTTCCCCAAAGGACCCTTGACCTTTCACATATCAAATAACCTAATATTCTATCAAATATTAGTTATCTAGAACAAGGAAAATCCCTTTAAATCATTGCCTAAAGACAAATCCACTAAACAAAAGTCCTCTATGCAAAGAAAAACTCTTGTAGGCATTTATTTAAAGGAAAATCCACTAAATAGAAGTACTCTAGTCAAATAAAAAGTTCTTTAGATATTTGTTTAAAGGTAAATCCTCTAATCAAAAGTCATCTAGGGAAAACAAAATTCATTTAAGTGTTTGTTTAAAGGAAAATGTATTTTAAAGTTTTCAAATAAGTCATACAAAATTTCATTCTAACTTGCTTGAGGGCACAAAAAATAATATATTTATCTTCTATCATAGCTAAATACCCCTAGGAAAATATATTTTTTGTAAATATTTATATATAGTTGTACATATCTTATATCTTAACTAAAGTCCCTCTAGATAATTTTGTTTATCTAACTAAATTCACCCTAGGATTTCTTTTTTTATATAACTAATGTCACCATGGGAAAATATTCTATCTAACTAGATTCCCCTATGCAAATATTTTATCTCACTAAATTTCCCTAGGGTAAATATTTATTTAACTAAAGTCTCCTTGGGAAAATCCTTCTCTATATATAATTGTACATAATTATATATAAATATATCTTGTATCATATCTAAAGTCCCCATAAGTATATCTTTTGTCTTATTTATCACAAATAAAGTCCTCCTAGGTAAATCCTTATTTGTATATATGTGTATATAGTTGTATATATTTTGAATCATAAAAATGCTTCATGACATTATTTAAAGTCCCCTTGGACACAACACTTTATAATATAAATCACATCATCATTTCATCATAAATATCAAGCTACATTTCTAATCTACTCATCATATTATAAAATAATGCAACTAAAATCAACCAATAACTCTAATAAAAATGTTAATACATCATCATCACATTCAATCCTATCCAATATCCAAATTATAGGGGAATCTAGATCTTTAACCCCATGTCTAACACTCTTGCTTCTCCTCTCAATTATTATGACATCCTCACTAACCATTGTGAATATTAAGTCAGGGATTGTGAGTGTGTATGTGTCTACAACCTAGTTGGTGAAGGAAAGTGATCATATTCCAATAATACAACAAGATAACTAGTCTTGTAGTGGGTTGATCACTCAACCATTACCATAAAATCTACTTGAACATGGGCCACATCTATTGTGTACCTTTTTTGTATGGTAGTCATCTAGTCTAGAAGGTTCTACTCTAAATAAATATTGCCAACTAATCCTTATCATTATGGCCTTTATTATAGTTGTGTCCCTCTTAATAGTTAGACTCAAAATTGTCTATCACATCATCACGGATCACTATACCAACTAATATTTTATTTTGTCAATATTGCTACCTTTGATTGGGATACTTATTGTGTGGCCTAAAGGCTAGCCACTTGCTTTATTAGTGCATCCATATCTACCTCTATGATAGACTGACTCAATCTACTAGGTCCTACCTCACCTATCATAGTCATTAATAATGCTAGTATTGCAACTGCTATTAGTTCTACCTCCATCTGCCTCCTCTAATGATAATTGGATATTGTATCAATAATGATGGTGCTACCCATTTTATCCCATTGATGTCATCTCTCTTATTACATGTACTTGTATATCCTTAGGCAAGCTATTATCACTCTAGGAAGGAATATGGTCTTTACCACCCTCAATAGATAGTTCTAACCCTAAAATAATTGCTACTTGGATCCAAAATAATTAGATCCTTGATGTCTTAGATAATTATCTACTTCAAACTGCAACCTAAACCCATCCTCCTATGTAGATCATCTATACTATATAGGCCCTATTATAATCCTATATTGCACACAAATCTAAAAAATAGCTTATTCGATATAGAAGAGCTCATGCTCTCCCCATGGTCCAACTAGCCATATAAGTTTTTAATCCAAGCTAGCTTGTAGGCACCCTCTGTTCATTCTAGATGTTGTCTACATGACCACCAAATAATTTACTCATATGTAAGTCATCAATGAGACATCCAATCACTCCTAAAATTCCACTATGTGGTCTCCTCTATCAAGTCTTATAATGAGCCTAATGATATGCTATTGGCATATTTAGATATATGCCTTGGTAGTCTTGATGGCCTCAACACTACTATATATTCCTAGGCCCATACCTAGAGTAGCATATAATAGGATAAAGTTCTTCCTCTTTTGTAGGCAAACAAATGCATTAAATGGTATAGCCCAACTAAGGCTTGGACCCACATAAAAATGGCTATCTCCTTAAGCATGTCTACCATCACCTCACCCTACCCCTATTGGATTAATATCCTACTTATATTACCAATTAGAAATTTGGACACTAAGGCACATCAAAATTTCATCTATTGATCTAGGCAACCCCTTGCATAATTAAAATTGATATGAATGCTAGAACTTATAATAGGAAATCATATATACCTATTGGTATGTTGATCTTTGCTCATGTGCATAGGTGCCCCTCTAACCAACACCCTCAAGATTTTTTGTATGTCCTCTAGTGTGATGACTATCTAGACACAAGGTAGCTAGAAGGAATTTATCTTCAAATACCAATGCTCTACTAGCATCGTTAACATTGTCCTATCAAACTATACTTTTATTTTTAGGGCTGCATGGTATAGTATAAATATCTCCAATAAAACATGATTAGTGAAGTATAGAAGCCCTTTTGATTGTATCTAGTGCATAGGATCATCTCTTGCTATATTAAAATTTCTATAGTCTCCCTTTCAACCAATAAAACTCAATAACATTTCAATTTTAAAGCTTGCAAAATTAACCAAAAATCAAGACAAGCAAAAGTGCCACTTCTTTGGCAACAATGTCATTAGGTGGTGAAAGTGCCACCAAGTAGAAAAAGTACCACCAGGATAGAAAAAAAACCATCATATAGTAATAGTGTTGGCATAGAAATACCACCATCATGCAAAAATATTGATATTGCTTTTGGGCATTTTTTTTAAGGACAAAAACAAAGCAAACAAGTATATTTTTCTAGGTTATTACCTAAACATGCAATCCCTCTCCTACCACTGGTGGTTTCACCTTGTCTAGTTAGTGCAATGGTCTTGCTTATTGAAACATCAAAATATTTTCTAAAACTAAGGCTCTAGAGATCATGTTTCTCCTCCTCCATGGTAAAAATAATTTACTTTTTTCTCCCCTCACCATTTTACTCCTATCCCACCCTAACTAGTTTTTGTTATTTATCCTTAATATTTCATCATGACATTGGTGTGAATCATGGTCAAGTTGATTTTCCTTAGTCCAAATTTATTTTCCCTCTAAAATTAAAGGGGGTACAACAAGGCACAACAATATCTAATACTATCAAAAATGAAAAATTTGACATCATCAATAATCAACCAATCAAAAGCATCACTCATATTACATCATGAATCCTAAGTAATACCAAATATCTCTCATAAATGAGGTATTAATGTTAATTTTTGATGCATTTATCATCTAATAAATGCATGAAAAAGAGGTAAACATAAACACCAAGTTTTGAGCACATCGTCAAAATCTCCAAACTTATCAACATCTTCATAAACCTATCAATCAAGCATCTAAATAAAGTCAATCATATCCAAAATCAAATTAGGAGTATTTATTACTCTAAATGTGAAATCACAAGGATATAAGCAATAACACCAATGACACATCTACTCCTTGGTAGTGCTTTTGTTAGCTTTTTATGTAATGAGCACTGGGAGATAGAAATCACAAGATGTAGAATAATATGAAAGAAAGTAAATCTGCTAGATGATTGAAATATATTGTAAATATAAATCATATAAAAGTATACAATGTAGCTATGGAGGAAATAAACACTCCATTAATAAATCTATTGAACTACATTGCATCCATTACCACTAGATGGTGATGTACATAGAACTGTACTATACCCTAAGCTACACTATCTGACTATATCCCCTAATGTTGTATCTATCTAACAATGAGGCATTTCTTATATAGGAAAATAGATACCTTGGCCAACACTCTACCTAGTTATGCAAGGGATAACTTGCACATATACAGCTTGCACATTGACACTTATGCATTTATTACATTGCATGAAGTAACTAGATAACTTCCCCCTAAAGTAATCTAATGTCCTAAGTATGTACCTTGGAATATACATTTACATAACCCAAATGATGGAATAAACTATATTTCTAACATCCCCTGTATTACATTATTTGGGTATTGAAGAATTTAGTCTTCAGTATGAGTCTTCTCCTTCATATTGATCTTTGTACTCCGCATTCTTTGTATTCAGGTTCAGTAGGTAGTTTGTGTCTTCATATCATGCAGAGTAAGCTATAGTTAGAGCTTCTTATTTCATTGGATGATATTTAGCTTTTTCAGATTCATCTTCCTTATATTATATCTAGCCACATTTATAGTTGTCCTTGCAACTATCTTCATTTGGTTTTGATTATTGATGAATGAGTAGGGTATGGTGCAATTTTCCTCTCACTCTTCTGTAATAACTTTTTTGGTGTACTGGTTCCTTTTTTGTTTCTTCAATCTTCATGTCATGGCCTATTTTAGTATGGATTTTATTCCTTTTTCTTCTTCTTCTCTTCCTATGATTCTGCTTTGGTGTTGGTGAAACCTATGCTTTATGACAAGTTAGTCTATCATCACAATAGTATTGTTATTTATTGCTAGCTTGTTTCTTGTGTTGAGTAAGTACAAATAAAATTAATGATAGATAAATCATCAGATATTCTTCTGGTGAAAATATAATCAATATTTGTGAGTTCCACCATGTTGTGAAGAGAATTTCATGAATATAGTTAATCAATATTGTAAAGCTACCTTATTTGGCTTATTTAATAAATAAGGAGAATTTCTCTTTGTTGTTAGAGAATAGATACTCATATCATTCTAGAGTATCTATTAAGTTCTAAGAGTATAATTCTACTTCATGGAATAGTTTTTCATTATTGAAAACTTTTCTCAAAATTTCATCTATGAAAGATATTTGAAATAATGATTCTTGTTATTTCTTAGAATTGAAATTTTATAGAATCTTGTTAGCCTATATTATAGCTCCCTACATATGATACATTATAGAAGTATATAAGCTTGATTTGATAAAACCTTTATTAATCCTTAGGTTTGTAGGATTCCTTATGTCTCCCTAGTAATGAGAGTATGAACACCTAATTTTAGGTTTTTTTAATGAAACCTTATATCTTCCCAACTTGATAATATTTGAAAAATATAATTATTATCAAATTTTGTAGAATGCCTTATGACGTCCTAATGATTTTGGAGTATGATATAATGCTTTTGAAAAAATATAGTTCAATTTTGGTTGAATTTGTAAAAATTTTGTAAAGATCAAAAATAAACTTCTTAACACCTTATTAATCCTATTGAACTAAGCACTTTTCAAAATTTTAAAGAGGTTCTAATATTGGATTTCATTTATCTCTTTTTATAAATTTTGAGACAAGAAAATTATAATTTTCCAACCTTAGTAAAAAACCCAATAACTTGTTTTTATATGCCTTGGATTGTTTCTAATTTCCAATAAGTAAATTTGATGTAGTAACCCTTGTGGCTCCCAAATTTGGAAAATTAGAAAATAAATAATATTTAAAAAATATGAAAGAATTTAATACAAGTATAATTCCTTATTTATCCTAGGCTAAATTGCAAATATTAATTCAATTTGATAAGTTATCCCTTATAGATTTTGCTTTCAAAATATAATATTTAACCTTATATTATAACCCTTATATCTACAAAAATTAAAGCAATAAGAAAATGGGACTAAACCTTACCTTTGGATGCTAAATATCCTCATTGGTCGATGCTTTCTTTGGCTGGATATAATAGAAATATAAAGATCACCTTTGGTACTAGAATCAATGGAGATGCCTTTGAATTGCTTTTCTTCAATGTTGGAATGTAGACACTATAAAAATAGGAAGGATTGACCTTCAAGACCAAGATATTTTAATGCTCCTTCTTCCTTCCTTCCACACTATAATTCGGATGGCTTTGACCGTGCTTTGCTATGTGTTGAATTTTGGACTTATAGCACCTTTTATGGATGAATAATCATGGGCTTTGTGACATGTGTCATGCCCATTATAAATGAGCACTCTTCTCCTTATTTAACGTACCAATTTCTTGTTCAATGTTCCTTGATAATTTGTAACATATGAGCATTCATGTGTGTACTTATGTGAAACTTGAGTAGGATAACAAGTGTCACAACTTATTTGATATTCCCTATAACTCTTGCATTAAATTTCTATAGCGTTGAGAGATGAAATGGTGCCTTAGAAAGTTTATGCCAAGTAGCATTTAAAATCTCTACATGAAGTCCTTCCTTGTAATATCTTCCACTTAGAATATTATAACTTCTGAAATCCTTTTATATGCCATTCCTTTGCTTTTCTATGTTTCTTGGATAGAAATCAAACTTTTATTTTGCATGTGGATTGTTGATGCGCTATGGAACTTTGAATACCGATTTTGGTGCTTCTTTTGGTGGACGATCTTCTCCACGTTAAGGAACTTGAATGTAGAACCTTTTTCCCTTTTCTTCTATACCTACAACATGTTGATTCATGTGTTGACACTTGTTGGCTTTTCATATTAGATGTGTACTATTTTTCTCTATGTAATTGTAGCTTGATGATGGCCTTATGTGGGCTTTGATTTTGCAGGTGCGTTCATCTAATATGAGCCCTTTGAGTGGCTCCTTTTGATTGGGAAGAAGAGTGATGATTTTTAGACTTCCTTGGTTTATTTACCCTCTAGATATTGTGCATTTTGAGGCACTTTAAAATCTGCTATTTTTCTGTAAAAACTAGATTAGAGTTGTGCAATAAGATGTCCCATAAATTGTATATAAGGTTTCTTTAATGTACCTTCTTTTGCACTTTTTTCTAGATCTGAAATTATGGTTTTATGGTAGATTTTTCCTGCAATATAAGGGTTTTGAGGTTGTATTTTATGAGTAGACACCATCCCATTTTTTCTTGAACACTTTCATAACAAATCTAAGCATAGATAATAGTAGACAAAAGCTCTTTAATTGATGCAATTTTCTGCACTTTCTTCTCTTGCATCTATCCTTGTAATGCTTTGGATTTGAGACTCACCAAGTCTCAATATTTGAAGCTTCTATTTTTATTTTTGGTTAGTTGTGTTCTTCTCCATATTTTCGAGGATTCTAACATGTTTTTGTGGCTTTACTTGGCCACTATGAGTTGCAATTTTTTGTTCTTTAATAGTATCTTTAGACACTTCATATAGATCAGATTTTGTGCCCTTGAAAAACACAAAACTAATTTTTTTTAGAGTAGTATAATAGTGCAAATAAATATAATACACTTTATATTTAATGCACTAACAATTTTACCTTATCAATCAAATCAAATCTCAGGAAAAATGCACTTAATCAAATTTACAGCAACTAGTCAAGAATAATATGAAATGAACCTTCAATAATTATTCTATAATTTCACTACAATTTAGTATTGTAGGACATAGTCTTATTTTTATTTTCCCAAAGTATATGACAGGTTGTTGATAGAAGCAATTTTTAAATCTAATCAATTACTAATTAATATGCAAATGAACTTTAAAAATAACTTTTTTTTCTTTGCACTTTTGAAGACTGTAATCTAATTTGCTTCTTGCAAATTTAATCCAAATTCAGGTGCTCTAAAAAATTTGATAAGTAATCAAATTAATGAATCTACTTGCACCAAAAATTGCCTACCTTTGGAAAATTTCTATAGCTCTTTCTCCACTTTTATAGAGGATGCAGATCTTGGTGTCTATGATCACCAAGTTGTTACTTTGAGTAGGATCTTGTAGCTCTTTGTAGACTATCTTGAATTGCTTCTTCTTCACCAAATTATGGTCTCAAAATTTCTTTCATGAGCCTAGGATTTTGTGGCTTTTTCTCCTTTTGTGTTCTCGTACTTCTGCTATAGATTTGGATAAGTCTTTGTCTCTGAAGCAGTGTCTTCTTACTATGAGAGATAATCTTCAAATATCCAAGATTTGGTGAGCTTCTTCTATCTTTAAGTCTTCTTGTTGAATTATGAATTTAAGAAGGATATTCTTCTGCAATTTGACACTCCTTACCAAATTCTTCTTCACGAATTTTTTGGTCCTTCCTAAATTCTCCTTCATAGATTTTGCGCTCCTTGCCAAATTCTTCTTCTTGGATTTGGCACTCATTGCAAAATTCTTATCTTGGGCTTGTTGTTGGATGTCAAAAATTGTCCCAAGTCCTTCACTATCAGGAGATTCTCCTTGGTAGTGGATTTCTCCAATGAGTTCTCCTAAGAAATATTTTGATGATCTTTAGCAAGACTCTACAGGTCTTTTTCTTGATTCTTCTTGAGACCTCTCCTAGGTATTTGATCTTGCAGCCTATAATGGTCTTCCTTGAGACCTTCTCTTCAACCTTCTACTCTTAGAGGTGTTGGTGAGGAGATATTCTTATGGATCTCTAATTCTATTACTTCTTGCTTTGAGAAGGACTTGCCTAGTCCTTCTACTTCTTCTTCCAAGACTAGAAGTTCTTCAATAAGATCTCCTAATTTCTTCATTTTTGCTTTAGGTGCTGAGTTGATTATGAAGAAGATACTCTTCCTAAATTTATTGTAGGAAGTTTCCAAACTCACTGAATCTTATTTCCTTGCAAAAAAGATATTAGTTCTAAAATATTTAGTCTACTTCTAAATCAAATATTCTCTTTGAATTATTCTTAAAGATCAAGACTTTTGTGGCCTTTTTTAGTATCAAGGCTTATGTGGCATTTTTCAATATGAAGGCTTCTTTGGCCTTTTTCAATACCAAGGCTACTATGACTTTTTATACTATCAAGGCTTCTATTGCCTTTTATGTATCAAGGCTTCTATGGCCTTCTTAGTATCAAGACTTATGTGGCTTCTTCTTAAAGGCTTCTATGGCCTATTCTTCAATACTACTATGTCATTTTTGTATCAAGGATTCTATGGCCTATTCTTCAAAGCTACTATGGCCTTTTTATATCAAGGCTTCTATGACCTGTTATTCAAGGCTACTATGGGATTTTTGTATCAAGATTCCTGTAGCATGTTCTTCAACTATGAAGTTCTTCTATCCAATAATGGAGATCTTCAGTCTCCTAACTTCACCAAAATTATTCAATAGAAGTATTCTTCCATAGTATTCTCCTCTTGCATAAGGAACTAATCTCTTCATATGTTGGAGTATCATAGCTTTTTGTTGTAGGAGTCCCAAGCCTTTGAGAATTAATTTTTTTGCAATAAAAGAAAATTTAGGTAATAGTTAGTAAATTCTAGATCTTCTATATGATCTTCACTAGATTATTTATCAATCTAGTGGATTTAATGTTGTATCCTAGTCTTCACAAGATTTTATTACAACTTTTTGGAAAAGACTCCAGTCAAATATAATCTTAGTATTTTTGGAACTGAGATTTCATTTAATCCTAACTTTGTGAATCTCCCTAATTCTACCACCTAGACTCTTCTGAGATTTTTTGACAGTGACTGGTCCAATGGCATGTCAGGTTGACGAAAAATGTAGGCTCAATAATAACAGTGGTTTTCCTATTGACCTACTATGTCTAGATCTACCATAGATCTAATACCATTGTTAGCTTTTGATGTAATGAACACTAGGAGATAGCAATCACAAGATGCAGAATAATATAAAAGAAATTAAATCTGGTAGATGACTGAAATATGCTGTAAATAGAAATCATATAAAAGTATACAATGTAACTATGGAGGAAATTAACACTTTATTAATAAATATACTACACTACATTGTACCCATCACCATTGTATGGTGATGTACACAGAACTGTACTATATCCTAAGCTACACTATATGACTATGTCCCTCAACTTTGTATATATCTAACAATGAGGCCTTTCTTATATAGGAAAATAGATACCTTGGCCAACACTCTACGTAGTTGTGCAAGATATAACTTGCACATATACAACTTGCACATTAACACTTGTGTATTTATTACATTGCATGAAGTAACTAGATAAATTTCCCCTAAAGTAATCGAATTTCCTAAGTATGTACCTTGGAAGATACATTTACATAACCTAAATGATGGAATAAACTATATTTCTAACACCCCTATATTAAATTATTTGGGTATTAAAGAATTTCATCTTCAGTATGGGTCTTCTCCTTCATCTTGATCTTTGTGCTCTGTATTCTTTGTATTCAGGTTCAACAGGTAGTCTGTGTCTTCATATCATGTAGAGTAAGCTATAGTTAGAGATTCTTATTTTATTGGATGATATTTAGCTTTTTCATATTCATCTTCCTTATATTATATCTAGCCACCTTTATAGTTGTCCTTGCAACTATCTTCATTTGATTTTGATTATTGATGAATGAGCAGGGTATGGTGCAATTTTACTCTCACTCTTCTGTAATTAATTTTTTGTTGTACTAGTTCCTTTTTTGTTTCTTCAATCTTCATGTCATGGCCTATTTTAGTATGGATTTTATTCATTTTTCTTCTTCTTCTCCTCCTATGATTTTTCTTTGGTTTTGGTGAAACCTATGCTTTATGACAAGTTAGTCTATCATCACAATGGTATTGTTCTTTATTGCTATTTTGTTTCATGTGTTTAGTAAGTACAAATAAAATTAATGATAGATAAATCATAAAATATTCTTCTGGTGAAAATATAATCAATCTTTGTGAGTTCCACCATGTTGTGAAGAGAATTTTATGAATATAGTTAATCAATACTGCAAAACTACCTTCTTTGGATTATTTAAGAAATAAGGAGAATTTCTCTTTGTTGTTAGAGAATAGATACTCATATCCCTCTAGAGTATCTATTAAGTTCTGAAAGTATAATTCTACTTCATGGAATAGTTTTCATTATTGAAAGCTTTTCTCAAAATTTCATCTATGAAATATCTTTGAAATAATGATTCTTGTTCTTAGTAGAATTGAAGTTTGATAGAATCTTGGTAGCCTATATTATAGCTCCCTACATATGATATATTATAGAAGTATATAAGATTTATTTGATAAAACCTTTATTAATCCTTAGTTTTGTAGGATTCCTTTTGTCTCCCTAGTAATGACAGTATGAACACCTAATTTTAGGTTTTTTTAATGAAAGCTTATATCTTCCCAACTTGATAATATTTGACAAATATAATAATTATCATTTTTTGTAGAATGCCTTATGACTCCCTAATTATTTTGGAGTATGATATAATGATTTTGTAAAAATATAGTTCAATTTTGGTTGAATTTGTAAAATTTTTGTAAAGATCAAAAATCAAATTTTTAACACCTTATTACTTCTATTGAACTAAGCACTTTTCAAAATTTTAAAGAGGTTTTAATTTTGGATTTCATTTATTCCTTTTTAAAATTTTGAGACAAGAAAATTATAATTTTCCAACCTTAGTAAAAAATCCAATAACTTGTTTTTATATGCCTTGGATTGTTTCTAATTTCCAATAAGTAAATTTGATGTAGTAACCCTTGTGGCTCCCAAATTTGGAAAATTAGAAAATAAATAATATTTAAAAAATATGAAAGAATTTAATACAAGTATAATTCCTTATTTATCCTAGGCTAAACTGTAAATATTAATTCAATTTGATAAGTTATCCCTTATAACTTTTGATTTCAAAATATAATATTTAACCTTATATTATAACCCTTATATATCCAAACATGAAAGAAATAAGAAAATGGGATTAAACCTTACCTTTGGATGCTAAATATCCTCATTGGTCGATGCTTTCTTTGGCTAGATATAACAAAAATATAAAGATCACCTTTGGTACGAGAATCAATGGATATGCCTTTGAATTGCATTTCTTCAATGTTGGAATGTAGACACTATAAAAATAGGAAGGATTGACCTTCAAGACCAAGATATTTTAATGCTCCTTCTTCCTTCCTTCCATACTATACTTCGGATTGCATTGACCGTACTTTTCTATGTGTTGAATTTTGGACTAATAACACCTTTTATGGATGAATAATCATGGGCTTTGTGACATGTGTCATGCCCATTATAAATGAGCACTCCTATCCTTATTTAACGTACCAATTTCTTGTTCAATGTTCCTTGATAATTTGTAACGTATGAGAATTCATGTGGGTACTTATGTGAATCTTGTGGAGGAGAACAAGTGTCACCACTTCATTGATATTCCCTATAACTCTTGCATTAAATTTCTATAGCGTTGAGAGATGAAATGGTGCCTTAGAAATTTTATGCCAAGTAGCATTTAAACTCTCTGCATGAAGTCCTTCCTTGTAATATATTCCAAATAGAAGATTATAACTCCTCAAATCCCTTTGTATGACATTCCTTTGCTTTTCTATGTTTCTTGGGTAGAAAGCAAACTTTTATTTTGTAGGTGGATTGTTGATGTGCTGTGGAACATTGAATACCAATTTTGGTGCTTCTTTTGGTGGACAATCTTCTACAAGTTACAGAACTTGAATGTAGCACATTTTTTCCTTTTCTTCTATACCTCCAACGTGTTGATTCATGTATTGACACTTTATGCCTTTTCATATTAGATGTGTACTCTTTTTCTTTATGTAAATGTAGCTTGATGATGGCCTTATGTGGGCTTTGATTTTTCAGGTGCGTTCATCTAATATGAGCCCTTTGAGTGGGTCCTTTTGCTTGGGAAGAAGAGTGATGATGTTCAGACTTCCTTGGTTGATTTACCCTGTAGATATTGTTTTGCACTTTCTTATCTTGCATCTATCCTTGTAGTGCTTTGGATTTGAGACTCACCAAGTCTCAATATTTGAAGCTTCTATTTTTATTTTTGGTTAGTTGTGTTCTTCTCCATATTTTTGAGGATTCTAACCTGTTCTAGTGGCTTTACTTGGCCACTATGAGTTGCAAATTTATGTGCTTTAATAGTATCTTTAGACACTTCATATAGATAAGATTTTCTGCCCTTGAAAAACACAAAACTAATTTTTTTTTAGAGTAGTATAATAGTGCAAATAAATGTAATACACTTTATATTTAATGCACTAACAATTTTACCTTATCAATCAAATCAAATCCCAAGAAAAATGCACTTAATCAAATTTACTGCAACTAGTCAAGAATAATATGAAATGAACCTTCACTATAATTTCACTACAATTTAGTATTGTAGGACTTAGTATTATTTTTATTTTCCCAAAGTATATCATAGGTTGTTGATAGGAGAAATTTTTAAATCTAATCAATTACTAATTAATGTGCAAATGAACTTTAAAAAGAACATTTTTGAAGACTGTAATCTAATTTGCTTATTGCAACTTTAATCCAAATTCAGGTGCTCTATAAAATTTGATAAGTAATCAAATTAATGAATCTACTTGCACCAAAAATTGCCTACCTTTTGAAAATTTCTATATCTCTTTTTCCACTTTTGTAGAGGATGCAGATCTTGGTGTCTATGATCACCAAGTTGTTACTTTGAGTAGGATCTTGCAGCTCTTTGTAGACTATCTTGAATAGCTTATTCTTCACCAAATGATGGTCTCAAACTTTCTTTCATGAGCCTAGGATTTTATGGCTTTTTCTCCTCTTGTGTTCTTGTCCTTCTGCTATAGATTTGGAGAAGTCTTTGTCTCTGAAGCGGTGTCTTCTTACTATGAGAGGCCATCTTCAAATCTCCAAGATTTGTTGAGCTTCTTCTGTCGTTAAGTCTTCTTGTTGAATTATGACTTTAAGAAGGATATTCTTCTGGTATTTGACACTCCTTATGAAATTCTTCTTCACAAATTTGGTGCTCCTTTCCAAATTCTCCTTCATAGATTTTGCACTCCTTACCAAATTATTCTTCTTGGATTTGGCAAGAAGTGCAAAATCTATGAAGGAGAATTTGGAAAGGAGCACCAAATTCATGAAGAAGAATTTGGTAAGGAGCATCAAATCCTAGAAGAAGATCCTTCTTAAAGTCATAATTCAACAAGAAGACTTAAAGAGAGAAGAATATCACCAAATCTTGGATATTTGAATATTGCCACTCATAGTAAGAAGAAACCACTTCAGAGACAAAGACTTCACCATCAATGGGGATCCTGAAGATCCTATAGACATCCTCCAGGGTCACAGTCATTTCACCTGTAGGTAGGTGAAATTCTTCAAAATTCTTCTCTTGGGCTTTTTGTTGGATGTCGATATTTTGATGATCTTTAGCAAGACTCTACAGGTCTTTTTCTCGATTCTACTTGAGACCTCTCCTACGTCTTTGATCTTGCAGCCTATAATGGTCTTCCTTGAGACCTTCTCTTCAATCTTCTACTCTTGGAAGTGTTGGTGGTGATATCTTCTTATTGATCTCTAATTCTATTGCTTCTTGCTTTGAGAAGGACTTACCTAGTCCTTCTACTTCTTATTCCAAGACTAGAAGTTTTTCAATAAGATCTTCTAATTTCTTCATTTTTGCTTTAGGTGCTGAGTTGATTATGAAGAAGATACTCTTCCTAAATTTATTGTAGGAAGTTTCCAAACTCACTAAATCTTATTTCCTTGCAAAAAAGATATTAGTACTAAAATATTTAGTCTACTTCTGAATCAAATATTCTCTTTGAATTCTTCTTAAAGATCAAGACTTTTGTGGCCTTTTTTAGTATCAAGGCTTATGTGGCCTTTTTCAATATGAAGGCTTCTTTGGCCTTTTTCAATACCAAGGCTACTATGACCTTTTATACTATCAAGGCTTCTATTGCCTTTTTTGTATCAAGGCTTCTATGGCATTCTTAGTATAAAGACTTATGTGGCTTCTTATTAAAGGCTTCTATGGCATATTCTTCAATACTTCTATGGCATTTTTGTATCAAGGCTTCTATGGCCTATTCTTCAAGGCTACTATGGCCTTTTTATATCAAGGCTTCTATGGCCTGTTATTCAAGGCTACTATGGGATTTTTGTATCAAGATTCCTGTAGCATGTTGTTCAACTGTGAAGTTCTTCTATCCAACAATGGAGATCTTCAGTCTCCTTACTTCACCATGATTCTTCAATAGAAGTATTCTTCCATAGTATTCTCCTCTTGCATAAGGAACTAATCTCTTCATATGTTGGAGTCTCCTAGCTTTCTGTTGTAGGAGTCCCAAGCCTTTGAGAATTAATTTTTTTACAATAAAATAAACTTTAGGGAATAGTTAGCAAATTTGAGATCTCCTATATGATATTCACTAGATTATTTATCAATCTAGTGGATTTAATATTGTATCCTAGTCTTCACGAGTTTTTCTTACAACTTTGTGGGAAAGACTCCAGTCAAATATAATCTTAGTATTTTTGGAACTGACATTTCATTTAATCCTAACTTTGTGACTCTCCCTAATTCTACCACCTAGACTCTTCTGAGAGTTTTTTGCAGTGACTAGTCCAATGGCATGTCAGGTTGACAAAAAATGCATGCTCAATAATAATAGTGGTTTTCCTATTGACCTACTATGTCTAGATCTACCATAGCTCTAATACCACTGTTAGATTTTGATGTAATGAACACTAGGAGATAGCAGTTACAAGATGCAAAATAATATAAAAGAAATTAAATCTAGTAGATGACTGAAATATGTTGTAAATATAAATTATATAAAAGTATACAATGTAACTATGGAGAAAATGGACACTTTATTAATAAATCTACTACACTACATTGCACCCATCACCATTGTATGGTGATGTACACATAACTGTACTATACCCTAAGCAACACTATCTAACTATGTCCCTCGACTTTGTATATATCTAATAATGAGGCTATTCTTATATAGGAAAATAGGTACCTTGGTCAACACTCTACGTAGTTGTGCAAGGGATAACTTACACATATACAAATTGCACATTAACACTTGTGTATTTATTACATTGCATGAAGTAACTAGATAACTTCCCCCTAAAGTAATCGAATGTCCTAAGTATGTACCTTGGAAGATACATTTACATAATCCAAATGATGGAATAAACTATATTTCTAACACCCCCTGTATTACATTATTTGGGTATTAAAGAATTTAGTCTTCAGTATGGGTCTTCTTCTTCATCTTGATCTTTGTATTCTACATTATTTGTATTCAATTTCAGCAGGTAGTTTGTGTCTTCATATCATGTAGAGTAAGCTATAGTTAGAGCTTCTTCTTTCATTGGACGATATTTAGCTTTTTCATATTCATCTTCCTTATAATATATCTAGCCACCTTTATAGTTGTCCTTGCAACTATCTTCATTTGGTTTTGATTATTGATGAATGAGCAGGGTATGGTGCAATTTTCATCTCACTATTTTGTAATTACTTTTTTGTTGTATTGGTTCCTTTTTTGTTGGTTTAATCTTCATGTCATGGCCTATTTTAGTATGGATTTTATTCCTTTTTCTTCTTCTTCTCTTCCTATGATTTTTCTTTGGTGTTGGTGAAACCTATGCTTTATGAAAAGTTAGTCTATCATCACAATAGTATTTTTCTTTATTGCTAGCTTGTTTCTTGTGTTTAGTAAGTACAAATAAAATTAATGATAGATAAATCATCAGATATTCTTCTGGTGAAAATATAATCAATATTTGTGAGTTCCACCATGTTGTGAAGAGAATTTTATGAATATAGTTAATCAATACTGCAAAGCTACCTTCTTTGGCTTATTTAAGAAATAAGGAGTATTTATCTTTGTTGTTAGAGAATAGATACTCATATCATTCTAGAGTATCTATTAATTTATGAGAGTATAATTCTACTTCATGGAATAGTTTTTCATTATTGAAAGCTTTTCTCAAAATTTCATCTATGAAAGATCTTTGAAATAATGATTCTTGTTATTTCTTAGAATTGAATTTTGATAGAATATTGGTAGCCTATATTATAGCTCCCTACATATGATACAGTATAGAAGTATATAATCTTGATTTGATAAAACCTTTATTAATCCTTAGGTTTGTAGGATTCCTTATGTCTCCCTAGTAATGAGAGTATGAACACCTAATTTTAGGTTTTTTTAATGAAATCTTATATCTTCCCAACTTGATAATATTTGACAAATATAATTATTAAGTTTTTTAGAATGACTCCCTAATGATTTTGGAGTATGATATAATGTTTTTGTAAAAATATAGTTCAATTTTGGTTGAATTTGTAAATTTTTTGTAAAGATACAAAATCAACTTCTTAACACCTTATTACTCGTATTGAACTAAGCACTTTTCAAAATTTTAAAGAGGTTTTAATTTTGGATTTCATTTATCCCTTTTAGAATTTTTGAGACAAGAAAATTATAATTTTCCAACCTTAGTAAAAAACCCAATAACTTGTTTTTATATGCCTTGGATTGTTTCTAATTTCCAATAAGTAAATTTGATGTAGTAACCCTTGTGGCTACCAAATTTGGAAAATTAGAAAATAAATAATATTTAAAAAAAATAAAATAATTTAATACAATAATAATTCCTTATTTATCCTAGGCTAAATTGCAAATATTAATTCAATTTGATAAGTTATCCCTTATAGATTTTGCTTTCAAAATATAATATTTAACCTTATATTATAACCCTTATATCTCCAAACATGAAAGCAATAAGAAAATAGGACTAAACCTTACCTTTGGATGCTAAATATCCTTATTGGTTGATGTTTTCTTTGGCTGGATATAACAAAAATATAAAGATAACCTTTGGTACTAGAATCAATGGAGATTTATTTGAATTTCCTTTCTTCAATGTTGGAATGTAGACACTGTAAAAATAGGAAGGATTGACCTTCAATACCAAGATATTTTAATGCTCCTTCTTCCTTCATTCCACACTATACTTCTGATGGCTTTGACCATGCTTTGCTATGTGTTGAATTTTGGACTTATAGCACCTTTTATGGATGAATAATCATGGGCTTTGTGACATGTGTCATGCCTATTATAAATGAGCACTCCTCTCATTATTTAACGTACCAATTTCTTGTTCAATGTTCCTTGATAATTTGTAACGTATGAGAATTCATGTGGGTACTTATGTGAAGCTTATGGAGGATAACAAGTGTCACCACTTCATTGATATTCCCTATAATTTTTGCATTAAATTTCTAGAGCATTGAGAGATGAAATGGTGCCTTAGAAATTTTATGCCAAGTAGCATTTAAACTCTCTGCATGAAGTCCTTCCTTGTATTATCTTCCGCATAGAAGATTATAACTCCTCAAATCCTTTATAACTCCTCAAATCCTTTTATATGCCATTCCTTTGCATTTCTATTTTTCTTGGGTAGAAATCAAACTTTTATTTTTTAGGTGGATTGGTGATGCGCTATGGAACTTTGAATACCTATTTTGGTGCTTCTTTTGGTGGACGATCTTCTCCAAGTTAAGGAACTTGAATGTAGAACCTTTGTCCCTTTTCTTCTATACCTCCAATGTGTTGATTCATGTGTTGACACTTGATGTGTTTTCATATTAGATGTGTACTTTTTTTCTCTATGTAAATGTACCTTGATGATGGCCTTATGTGGGATTTGATTTTGTAGGTGCGTTCATCTAATATGATCCATTTGAGTGGCTCCTTTTGATTGGGAAGAAGAGTGATGATGTTCAGACTTCCTTGGCTGATTTACCCTGTAGGTATTGTGCATTTTGAGGCACTTTAAAATCTGATATTTTGCTATAAAAACTAGATTAGATTTGTGCAATAATATGTCCCATAAATTGTATATAAGGTTTCTTTAATGTACCTTCTTTTGCATTTTTTTCCAGATCTGAAATTATGGTTTTATGGCAGATTTTTCCTGTAATATAAGGGTTTTGAGGTTGTATTTTTATGAGTAGACACCATCCCATTTTTTCTTGAAAACTTTGATAACAAATCTAAGCTTAGATAACAGTAGATATAAGCACTTTAATTGATTCAATTTTCTGCACTTTCTTCTCTTGCATCTATCCTTGTAATGCTTTGGATTTGAGACTCACCAAGTCTAAATATTTGAAGCTTCTATTTTTAATTTTGGTTGGTTGTTTTCTTCTCCATATTTTCAAGGATTCTAACCTGTTTTGGTGGCTTTACTTGGCCACTATGAGTTGCAAATTTCCACTCTTTAATACTATCTTTAGACACTTCATACAGATTAGATTTTGTGCCCTTGAAAAACATAAAACTAATTTTTTTTAGAGTAGTATAATAGTGCAAATAAATGTAATACACTTTATATTTAATGCACTAACAATTTTACCTTATCAATCAAATCAAATCTCAAGAAAAATGCACTTAATCAAATTTACTGCAACTAGGAAAGAATAATCTGAAATGAACCTTCAATAATTATTCTATAGTTTCACTACAATTTAGTATTGTAGGACATAGTATTATTTTTATTTTCCCCAAGTAGATGATAGGTTGTTGATAGAAGCAATTTTTAAATCTAATCAATTACTAATTAATATGCAAATGAACTTTAAAAAGAACCTTTTTTTCTTTACACTTTTGAAAACTGTAATCTAATTTGCTTCTTGCAACTTTAATTCAAATTCAGGTGCTCTAACAAATTTGATAAGTAATCAAATTAATGAATCTACTTGCACCAAAAATTGCCTACCTTTTGAAAATTTCTATAGCTCTTTTTCCACTTTTGTAGAGGATGCAAATCTTGGTGTCTATGATCACCAAGTTGTTACTTTGAATAGGATCTTGCAGCTCTTTGTAGACTATCTTGAATAACTTCTTCTTCACCAAATGATGGTCTCAAACTTTCTTTCATGAGCCTAGGATTTTTTGGCTTTTTCTCCTCTTGTGTTCTCGTCCTTATGCTATAGATTTGGAGAAGTCTTTGTCTCTGAAGCGATGTCTTCTTACTATGAGAGGCAATATTCAAATATCAAATATTTGGTAAGCTTCTTCTGTCTTTAAGTCTTCTTGTTGAATTCTGACTTTAAGAAGGATCTTCTTCTGGGATTTGACACTCCTTACCAAATTCTTCTTCATGAATTTGGTGCTCCTTTCCAAATTCTCCTTCATAGATTTTGCACTCCTTGCCAAATTCTTCTTCTTGGATTTTGCACTCATTGCAAAATTCTTCTCTTGGGATTGTTGTTGGATGTCGAAAATTTTCCCAAGTCCTTCACTATTAGAATATTCTCCTTGGTAGTGGAATTCTCCAATGAGTTCTCCTAAGAAATATTTTGATGATATTTATCAAGACTCTACAGGTATTTTTCTCGATTCTTCTTAAGACCTCTCCTAGGTCTTTGATCTTGCAGCCTATAATGGTCTTCATTGAGACCTTATCTTCAACCTTCTACTCTTGGAAGTGTTGGTGGTGAGATATTCTTATGGATCTCTATTTCTATTGCTTCTTGCTTTGAGAAGGACTTACCTAGCCCTTCTAATTCTTCTTCCAATACTGGAAGTTCTTCAATAATATCTCGTAATTTCTTCATTTTTGCTTTAGGTGCTGAGTTGATTCTGAAGAAGATACTCTTCCTAAATTTATCGTAGGAAGTTTCCAAACTCACTGAATCTTATTTTACTGCAAAAAATATATTAGTACTAAAATATTTAGTCTACTTCTGAATCAAATATTCTCTTTGAATTCTTCTTCAAGATCAAGGATTATGTGGCCTTTTTTAGTATCAAGGCTTATGTGGTCATTTTCAATATGAAGGCTTCTTTGGCATTTTTCTATACCAAGGCTACTATGATATTTTATACTATCAAGGCTTCTATTACCTTTTCTGTATCAAGGATTCTATGGCCTTCTAAGTATCAAGACTTATGTGGCTTCTTCTTAAAGGCTTCTATGGCCTATTCTTCAATACTACTCTGGCATTTTTGTATCAAGGCTTATATGGCCTATTCTTCAAGGCTGCTATGGCATTTTTATATCAAGGCTTCTATGGCCTATTATTAAATGCTACTATGGGATTTTTGTATCAATATTCATGTAGCATGTTCTTCAACTGTGAAGTTCTTCTATACAACAATGGAGATCTTTAGTCTCCTAACTTCACCACGATTCTTCAATAGAAGTATTCTTCCATAGTATTCTCCTCTTGCATAAGGAACTAATCTCTTCATATGTTGGAGTCTCCTAGCTTTCTGTTGTAGGAGTCACAAGCCTTTGAGAGTTTTTTTTTGCAATAAAAGAAACTTCAGGGAATAGTTAGCAAATTCTAGATCTCCTATATGATCTTCACTAGATTATTTATCAATCTAGTGGATTTAATGTTGTATCCTAGTCTTCACGAGTTTTTCTTACAACTTTGTGGAAAAGACTCTAGTCAAATATAATATCAGTATTTTTGTAACTGACATTTATTTTAATCCTAACTTTGTGACTCTCCCTAATTATACCACCTAGACTCTTCTGAGAGTTTTTGGCAGTGACTGGTCCAATGGCACGTCAAGTTGACAAAAAATGCAGGCTCAATAATAATAGTGGTTTTCCTATTGACCTACTATGTCTATATCTACCATAGCTCTAATACAACTGTTAGATTTTTATGTAACAAACACTAGGAGATAGCAATCACAAGATGTAGAATAATATAAAAGAAATTAAATTTTCTAGATGACTAAAATATGTTGTAAATGGAAATCATATAATATTATACAATGTAACTATGGATGAAATGAACACTTTATTAATAAATCTACTACACTACATTGCACCCATCACCATTGTATCTTGTATCATGATGTACACAGAACTGTACTATACCCTAAGCAACACTATCTGACTATGTCCCTCGACTTTGTATATATCTAACAATGAGGCCATTCTTATATAGAAAAATAAATACCTTGGCCAACACTCTACGTAGTTGTGCAAGGGATAACTTGTACATATACAACTTGCACATTAACACTTGTGTATTTATTACATTGCATGAAGTAACTAGATAAATTCCCTCTAAAGTAATATAATGTCCTAAGTATGTACCTTGGAATATATATTTACATAACCCAAATTATGGAATAAACACTATTTATAACAACCCCTATATTACATTTGAGTATTGAAGACTTTAGTCTTCAATATGGATCTTCTTCTTCATCTTGATATTTTTACTTTGTATTCTTTGTGTTCAAGTTTAGCAAGTAGTTTGTGTCTTCATATGATGCAAAGTATGTTGTAGCTAGAGCTTCTTCTTTCATTGGGTGATCTTTGGATTATTCAAATTCATCTTCCTTATCTTCTATCTAGCCACATTTATATTTCTCGTTGTAAGTATCTTCATTTAGCTCTGATTGTTGATGAACGAGTATGGTATGGTGCAATTTTTCTCTTATTATTCTATGCTTACCTTTTTGGTGTACTAGTTGCTTTTATGCTTCTTCAGTATTCATGTCACGAACTCTTTTAGTATGGCTCTTCTTCCTTTTTCTTCTTCTTCTCTTTCTATGATTCTGCTTTGGTGCTGGTGAAACTTATGCTTTATGACAAGTTATTCTATCATCACAATAGTATTGTTCTTTATTGCTAGCTTGTTTCTTGTGTTAAGTAAGTACACAAAATATTAATGATGGATAAATCATTAGAAATTCTTCTGGTGACAATATAATTAATATTTTTTAGTTCAACCATGTTGTCAAGATAATTTCATGAAGATAGTTAATCAATATTGTCAAGCTACCTTCTTTGGCTTCTTTAAGAAATAAGGAGAATTTCTCTTTGTCATTAGAGGATAGATAATCATATCCTTCTAGAGTATCTATTAAGTTCTAAGAGTAGAATTCTACTTCATGGAATAGTTCTTCATTATTGAAAGCTTTTCTCAAAATTTCATCCATGAAAGATATTTGAAATAGTGATTTTTGTTATTTATTAGAATTGAAATTTGATAGAATCTTGGTAGTCTATCTTATAGCTCCCTACATATGATACATTATTGAAGTATATAATATTGATTTGATAAAATATTTATTAATCCTTAGGTTTGTAGGATTCCTTATGTCTCCCTAGTAATGAGAGTATGAACACCTAATTTTAGGTTTTTTTTAAAGAAAGCATATATCTTCCCAACTTGATAATATTTGACAAATATTATTATTATCAAGTTTTGTAGAATGCCTTATGGATCCCTAATGATTTTAAAGTATGATATAGTGCTTTTGTAAAAATATAGTTCAATTTTGATTGATTTTGTACAAATTTTGTAAAAATCAAAAATCAACTTCTTAACACCTTATTACTCCTATTGAACTAAGCACTTTTCAAAATTTTAAAGAGGTTTTAAAGTTGGATTTATTTTGTCCCTTTTTAGAATTTTTGAGACAATAAAATTATATTTTCCTAACCTTAGCAAAAAACCTGATAACCTCTTTTTATATCCCTTGGATTGTTTCTAATTTATAATAAATATATTTGATGTAGTAACCATTGTGGCTCCCAAATTTGGAAAATTAGAAAATTAATAATATTTGTAAAAATGTTAAAGAATTTAATACAAGTAGGTTTCCTCATTTATCCTAGGTTAAATTGTCAATATTAATTCAATTTGATAAGTTATCCCTTATAGATTTTGCTTTCAAAATTTAAGATTTAACCTTAGCTTATAACCCTTATATATCCAAACAAGAAAGCAATAATAAAATGGGACTAAAAATTACCTTTGGATGCTAAATATCCTCACAGTTTGACACTTTCTTTGGTTCGATATAACGACAATATAAATATCACCTTTGGTGCTAGAATCAGTGGAGATGCCATTGAATTACTTGTCTTGAATTCTGGAGTGTAGACGCTACAAAAATAGGAATGTTTGACCTTCAAGACTAGGAGCCTTTAATGCTCCTTCTTCCTTCCTTCCACATTGCACTTCGGATGGCTTTGACTGTGCTTTACTGTGTGTTGAAATTTGGACTTCTAGCACCATTTATGGATGAATAATCATAGTTTTTATGACATGTATCATGCCCATTACAAATGAGCACTCCTCTTCTTCTTTAATGTACTAATTTCTTGTTCAACATTGCTTTATCATTTTGTAACGTATGGGTACTCGTGTAGGCACTTGTGTGAAGCTTGTGGAGATTAAAAAGTATTAACACTTCCTTGATATTCCTTGTAACTCATACGTTAGGTTTCTTAAGCATTAAGATATGAAATAGTGTCTTATAAAATTTATTCCAAGTGGCATTCAAACTCTCTGCATGAAGTCATTCCCTGTAACGTTTTCCAAAGAGAACATTATAACTCCTCAAATCCTTTTGTATTTTGTTCCTTTTCTTTGCTCTATTTCTTGTGCAGTAAGAAAAATTTTCTTTTGTAGGTGGATTGAAGATGTTCTATGGATCTTTGAATACCGATTTTGGTGCTTCCTTTGTTGGATGATCTTCTCCAAGTTAAACAACATGAATGTAGCACCTTTTCTCCTTTTATTCTATGCCTCCAACGTATTGATTCATGTGTATATTTTTGATGTATTTTTTTAGTAGATGTAAACTTTTTTGGTATGCGTAAATGTAGCTTGATAATGCCCTTATGTGGGCTTTGATTTTACAGGTGTTTCCGTCCAAGATGAGCCCTTTGAGTGGCTCCTTTTTCTTGGGAATAAGAGTGATGACATTCATGCTTCCTTGGATTATTTACCCTATAGATATTGTGTCTTTTTAGGCACTTTAAAATCTGATCATTTGCCGTAAAAATCAAATTAGAGTTGTGCAATAATATGTACCATAAATTTTATATAAGGCTTCTTTAATGTACCTTCTTTTGTACTATTTTTATAGATCTGAAAATCTGGTTTTATGGCACATTTTTCCTACAATATAAGGGTTTTGAGGTTGTATTTTATGATTAGACACCTTCCTCTTTTTGCTTGGATACTTTGATAACAAATCCAATCTTAGATAACAATATATAAAAGCTCTTTAATTGATGCAATTTTTTGCACATTCTTTTCTTGCATCTAACTTTGTAATGCTTTGGATTTGAAACTCACCAAGTCTTAATATTTGAAGCTTCTACTTCTATTTTTGGTTAGTTGTGTTCTTCTCAGGATTTTGGTGGATTTTAAATTGTTTGGTGGCTTTACTTGGCCACTATGAGTTGCATATTTATGTGCTTTAATAGTGTCTTTAGACACTTGATACATATCATATTTTGTGCCTTCAAAAATATAAAATTAATTTATTTTGAGAGTATTATAATAGTGCAAATAAATATAATAGACTTTATTTTTAATGCACTAACAATTTCACCTTATCACTCCAATCAAATCTCAAGATAATGCACTTAATCAAATTTACTGCAACTAATCAAGAATAATCTGAAATGAACCTTCAATAATTATTCTATAATTTCACTATAATTTAGTATTTTAGGACTTAGTCTTATTTTTATTTTTCCAAAGTAGATGATAGGTAGTTAATAGAAGAAATCCTGAAATCTGATGAAATCCTAATTAATGCGCAAATGAACTTTAAAAATAACCTTTTTTTCTTTGCACTTTTGAAAACTATAATATAAGTTTCTTCTTGCAACTTTAATTCAAATTCAAGTGCTTTGACAAATATGATAAGTAATATAATTAATGAATCTACTTGCACCAAAATTTGATTACCTTTTGAAATTTTTTGTAGCTCTTTTGCCATTTTTGTAGAGGATGTAGATCTTGGTGTCTAGGATCACCAAGTTGCTACTTTGAGTAGGATATTGTAACTCTTTGTAGACTATCCTGAACAAATCCTTCACCAAATGATGGTCTTAAAATTTATTTCATGAGCCTAGGATTTGGTGGCTTGTTATTTTCTTGTGTTCTCCTCCTTTTTTTGTAGATTTGGAGAAGTCTTTATCTATGAAGTAGTGTCTTCTTACTGTGGTAGATAATATTTAGATATCCAAGATTTGGTGAGATTATTCTATATTCAAGTTTTCTTGTCGAATTACGAATTCAAGAAGAATATTATTCTAGGATTTGGCACTCCATTAAAAATTCTTCTTCATGGATTTGGTGCTTCTTGCCAAATTATCCTTCATGGATTTGGTAATTTACGCCAAATTCTTCTTCTTGGATTTGGAATTCCTTGCCAAATTCTTCTCTTGGCCTTGTTGTTGGATGATAATTATCCCAAGTCCTTCACTATCAGGATCTTCTCTTTGATAGTGGATTTCTCCAATGCATTATCCTAAGAACTCTTTTGATGATCTTTAGAAAGGCTCTACATGTCCTTTTCTAGATTCTTCTTGAGACCTATCCTAGGTCTTTGATCTTGCAGCCCTTGATGGTATTCCTTAAGACTTTCTCTTCAACCTTCTACTATTGGAAGTGTTGGTCATGAGATCTTCTTCTTGATCTCATATTCTATTGCTTCTTACTTCGAGCAGTACTTGCCTAGTCCTTCTACTTCTTATTCCAAGATAGGAAGTTTTTCAATGAGATCTTCTTCAGATATCTTTATTTTTGCTTTAGGTGTTGTGTTGATTCTAAAGAAGATACTCTTCCTAAATTTCTTGTAGGAATTTTTCCAACTCATTGAATCTTCTTTCCCTGCAACAAAGATATTAGTAATAAAATATTTATTATGCTTTTGAATCAGATATTATCTTTGAATTATTATTAAGGATCAAAATTTTTGTGGCCTTTTTCAGTATCAAGGATTTTGTTACCTTTTTTAGTATCAATGCTTTTGTGGCCTTTTTCAATATCAAGGCTACTATGGTCTTTTCTAGTATCAAGGCTTCTATGGCCTTTTTAGTATCAAGGCTTCTATAGCCTTCATAGTATCAATACTTATGTGGATTCTTATTCAAGGCTTCTATGGCCTATTCTTCATGACTACTCTAGAATTTTTGTATCAAGGATTCTATGGTATGTTATTCAAGGCTACTATGGCCTTTTGGTATCAAGGCTTCTATGGTATGTTATTCAAGGCTACTATGGCCTTTTTGTATCAAGGCTCCTGTAGCTTGTTCTTCAACTATGAAGCTCTTCTATCCAGTAATGGATATCTCCAGTCTCTTGACTTCACCATGATTTTTCACTAGAAGTCTTCTTCTAGAGTATTCTCCTCTTGCACAAGGAACTAATATCTAAAATATGAAGGCATACCAACCTTTGAGCAATGAAGTTGGAGTCTCATAGCTTTCTATTGTAGGAGGAGTCCCAATCCTCTAAGAATTAATTTTTTGTAAAAAAATAAACTTTAGGCAATAGTTAGAATATTCTAGATCTCCTAGATGATCTTTACTAGATGATTTGTCAATCTCGTGGATTGAATGCTGAGTCCTAGTATTTATGAGTTTTTCTTACAACTATGTAGAATAGAGTCCAATCAAATGTAATCTGAGTATTTTTGGAACTAAGATTTATTTTAGTCCTAAATTTGTGACTCTCCCTAATTCTATCACCTAGACTCTTCTAAGTTTTTTTGATAGTGATTGGTCCAATGGCACGTCAGGTTGACAAAAAAATTAGGCTCAATAATAATAGTGGTTTTACTATTGACCTAGTATGGCTAGATCTACCATAGCTCTAATACCACTATTAAATTTTGATGTAATGAGCACTAGGATATAACAATCACAATATGCAAAATAATATGAAAGAAAGTAAATATACTAGATGAATGAAATATAATTTAAATAGAAACCATATAAATTTATAGAACGTAGCTATGGAGGAATTGAACACTCCATTAATAAAGCTACTAAACTACATTAAACCATCACCACTGGATGGTGATGTACACAAAACTATGCTATATCCTAAGTTACACTATCTGACTATGTCCCTCAAATTTGTATCTATCTAACAATGATGCCTTTCTTAAATAGAAAAATATATACCTTGGCCAACACTCTACCTAGGTGTGCAATGGATAACTTGCACATATACAACTTGCATATTGACACTAGTACATTTATTACATTGCATGAAGTAACTAGATAACTTCTTCCTAAAGTAATCTAATATCCTAAGTATGTACCTTGGAAGATATATTTTCATAACCCAAATGATGGAATAAAATCTATTTCTAACAACATCTTATATTACATTATTTGGGTATTGAAGACTTCAGTCTTCAATATGGTTCTTCTCCTTCATCTTGATGTTTATACTCTATATTCTTTGTATTCAGGTTTAGCAGGTAGTTTGTGTCTTCATATGATGTAGAGTAACCTATAGCTGGAGCTTCTTCTTTCATTGTATGATATCTGGATTGTTCATATTCATATTCCTTATATTCTATCCAATATCATTATAGTTCTCCTTGGAAGTATCTTAATTTGGTTTTGATTTTTAATGAACGAGTAAGGTATGGTATAATTGTCCTCTCATTATTTTGTGCTTACATTTTTGGTGTATTGGTTCCTTTTCTACTTATTTAGTCTTCATGTCATGGCCTCTTTTAGTATAATTATTCTTCCTTTTTCTTCTTCTTCTCTTCCTATGATTATTATTTGCTGCTGATGAAACCTATGCTTTATTACAAGTTAGTATATCATCACAATAGTATTGTTATTTATAGCTAGCTTGTTTCTTGTATTGAGTAAGTACAAACACAATTAATGATAGATAAATCATCAGACATTATTTTTGTTAAAATATAACCAATATTTGTGAGTTCCACCATGTTGTAAACATAATTTCATGAATATAGTTAATCAATACTATAAAGCTACCTTCTTTGGCTTCCTTAAGAAAAAAGAAGAATTTCTCTCTATCGTTAGAGGATAGATATTCATATCCTTCTCGAGTATCTATTAAGTTCTAAGAGTGGAATTATACTTCATGGAATAGTTATTCATTATTGAAAGCTTTTCTCAAAGTTTCATCCATAAAAGATCTTTGAAATAGTGATTCTTGCTATTTCTTAGAATTGAAATTTGATAAAATTTTGGTAGTCTATCTTATAGCTCCCAACATAGGATACCTTATCGAAGTATACAAGCTTGATTTAATAAAACCTTTATTAATCCTTAGGTTTGTAGGATTCCTTATGTATCCCTAGTAATGAGAGTATGAAAACTTAATTTTAGGTTTTTTTAAAGAAAGCATATATCTTCCCAACTTGATAATATTTGAAAAATATTATTATTATCAAGTTTTGTAGAATGCCTTATGACTCCCTAATGATTTTGAAGTATGATATAGTTGTTTTGTAAAAATATAGTTCAATTTTGATTGATTTTGTACAAATTTTGTAAATATCAAAAATTAACTTCTTAACACCTTATTTTTTGGTAATTATTATAATAAATTATCAGTGGGTTTTTATAGAGGATCCCAAAACCTTATATACAAAATCAGCCTTGCCAGATGATGTTTCATGTCGTATGGCTAGGTAAGTAAACCAGATTGAAGAAAAAAACAAGGAATTGCTAATTTCCTGAAGGCACCAAATGAGGTAGACAGTGCTGAAAATTTTGGTTACAAAAGACATTAAAACAAAAAATACTAGCCGGATAGACAAGACAATAAACAAACCAAAACTTTCCAAGCAGAGGTGCGTTGATAGCTATTGTTACACCAACTTTTATGAACCTTAGAAACATGGAAGAAAACATATTTGAAGAGAGGAGTGCGAATAGCGAGGTTGAAGGGGCCTGCCACCCAACTCACAAAAACATTGGGAGAAAACATCTGACACTGGTGAAACATCATGAGGGAAAATCTGCCTTGGCCAAGCTATCCACATCGGATGGAAAATGAGAATGCCAAATCATCAGACACATGGTCACAAGACCCTTGTTGGTCAAGTGTCCTGCAACTTAGTTACCTTCTCTGAAGATGTGCCCTGCCTCCCACCTGACATGCTAAGAAAGAAGCATTCTAGCTTCAAGAATGATGTTCAAGACCCGCTAGGATGGGTCCTTGGAGCCACGGAGATATTTGATAATTTTAAGAGAGTCACCTTCAATAATTAGAGGCCTAAGATCATCCGATAGGACCTAAAAACCTTTCAACACACCTCGGGCTTCAGCAAAATGATTCGTCTGAGGACCAGAAAAAACTTACCATTATGATATCTGACCACACCTCCTGATCCGATGGGCCCCAGGTTGCCTTTAGCTACCCCATAAAAATTAAGTTTGATGCATCCCATAGGAGGCACAGTCCAAGTAGCATTCCTACGACCAGTTACAGAACCAACCTTGGAAGATGGGCACAGGTCCAACCTTTTGAAAATAATTTCTTCCCTGGGAAGGTGAGGACAGGAACTAGGAATGATTTTCAAATTCTCGACGATGAAAGATAAGGCTCTCTGGGTGATAGAGGGCACTACCCTAGGGGTCTTGCCAAAGACTCTGGCATTTATCTCAAGCCAAATTTTCCAGATGGAATGGTGGAAGGAGGCTTCAACAAGAAAGCAGAGTTTGGGATTCTTGAAGGGATTGGGCCATTGGAGGACAGTGTCTTTGAGGGATCGAGGAGTGCACCAAAGGATTTGGAAAGAGGACAACACAAGTATGAGGACCGAGTGGGAAAAGGGACAGTGTAGGAATAAGTGGTTCGATGTTTCATAATCAGCTAAGCATAGATAACACCTATTTGGGATTGTAAAGCCTCTCTTGTGTAGATTATCTATGGTTAGGGCTTTATTATTACAGGAAATCCAAGCAAAGTAGTTCACCTTAGGAATAATCCCTTTACTCCAAATTGCCTTCCACCGGGGATCCAAGGCAGCCTCACACGTAAGAAGGTCATAGGCGGACTTGACAGAAAAACAACCATCCTATGTGCCACGCCAAATAATTTTATCCTCCCTTATGACCGAAGGAATTAAAATAGAATGAAGGATACTAGAAAAAATAGCCAACTCATTGTTAAAGCCACCCACAACCGAAAGTTTCCACTAAGGGGGAAGAGAACTTCGGTCAATGAATTCTGCCACCTTGAGTTGAAGGTTTGGATAGATCTGGGCCCTCATACCAGCCATGTCTGCTTTCAATTTGAGAGCTTCATCTGTAGCCCACCTATCTATCTAGAAAAGGATAGAGGATCCATATCCCAAGATCCAATGAGCTCCCCTGCTAATCAGCGAACGGGCCTAAAGCACAGTTTTCTAGAAAGCAAAAGCTTCAAGTAGAGGCACAGATTCGAAGAGAGAATTATGGCCAAGATACTTCCTTTTAACCAGCTTGACCCACATCGCCGGTTCATTAGTAAGGATCCTCCAAGCATGTTTGGCAATCAAAGCCGTGTTCATGAGTCTGGATCTTCTCATTCCCATGCCACCCTGATATTTCTGTAGGCAAACCTTATCCCAGGCCACAAGAGGAAATCTCGACCTTTCTTCACTGCCAAACCAAAGAAAATTCCTCTATATCTTCTCAATATTGGAATGAATAGCCACAGGAAGCATGAAAACATACATGAAATATGTGGGAATTCCTTGAAGGTAGGATTTGGTAAGGGTGGCCTTCCCAGCTTGCGACAAAAATTTGTCTTTATAGGTGCTGAGTTTCTTATGAAGCCATTCCAAAATCATATTCCACATGTTTCCACCGGTACATCCATTACAGTCCAAAGGTAACCCCAAATAAGTTGCAGGAAGTGAATCAATAGTGCATTCGAGAATTCTGGCTATGCGGATTTGCCTGCGTAGAGGAGTATTAATAAAATAAATTTTGCTCTTGATATAATTAACTTTTTGCCCAGCATCCTTCTCATACCGGGTTAAAATGCGCTTAATAGACTTGGCCTGAGTGACAGACGCTCCAGTGGAAATGAGCGTGTCATCAACAAATTGTTGGTGAGAAATAGGATCAACTCTGGAAGTGGGCAAAATGCCAAAAATCTTGTTTCAGTGGAGAGCTTCATTCAAGGACCAACTGAGAACCTCAGCCAAAAGAATGAACAAAATAGGAGACAAAGGATCACCTTGACTGAGGCCTCGCGCACTTAGGAAGAACCCAACAAAGGACCCATTGATCAGAACCAAAAAATAAGGAGTGGAAATGCAGCTACTCACTAGATCAATCCAATGAGGGTGAAAGCCAAACTTACAGAGGACAACACAAAGAAACCTCCTGTCGACTCTATCGAAAGCTTTATTCATGTCAAGCTTAAGGAAAAATGCAACATTTTTGGAACAGTGGGTGGAATGGAGGGTCTCATGGATTGTGATGACACCGTCTAGGATGTTTCTGCCCTTAACAGTTCTTCCCTAAGCAGGACCAACCAAGGAAGGGAGAAGGGGCCGCAGATGATTGGCAATAGTCTTGGTAAGAATTTTGTAGAAAACATTGCAAAGACTGATGGGCCGATAGTCATAGAAGCTTTTGTAGGCAGGCGACTTGGGAATGAGAGCTAGAAAGGTAGAGTTGAGCTTCGGATGGATGGATATAGAGGTTTGGATTTCCAGAATTGCTTCATAGACATCAGACCCTACAACATCCCACATAACTTGGAAAAAATGGGGGGGAAAACCATCGAGCCCGGGGGCCTTATCTGGTTGCATGGAGAAGAGAGCATCCTTAATATTGGAATGGGAAAAAGGTTACAGGAGCTTAATACTCACCTCATGGGGAACTTTGGTAGGGAAGTTAGTAAGCAGGGACTTTTGGACTTGGAGATCGCTGTCAGGAGGAGCACCGAGCAGATCCTGGAAGAACTCGATAGCTTCACTATGAATTTCCCCAATCTCCATAGTCGAATGACCATCCTTGCATATCACCTCCCTGATCTTATTGGACCCCCTGTGCCTCATGGTGGACGTGTAAAAAAACTTCGAATTAGAGTCTCCATGCTTCAACCAGAGATATCTGGACTTCTAACGCCAAAACGTTTCCTCCCTAGAAAGAATGAAATGATAGTCCACCAGGAGGCTTCGTTCCTCCTCTCTAAGGGCTTTAGAGTACCCTTCAACCTCCATCTTCTCCTCCAGAATCTTCAAGTTTCCTGAAATGGACTTTTTAGACTAAAAAATGTTGCTAAAAACCTCCTTGTTCTACAACTTCAAATTATTTTTAATCAGCTTGAGTTTTAGGGCCAGTATTTTGGACGCTAAACCAGTCACCTTCACTTTCCACCAAGCTGACACCAGCTCTCTAAAATCCTTGTGGGAAATCCACATGGACTCAAATCTAAAGGGGGTCTTAAAACCAGGCCTGTCAGAGACCTCTAGGATAATGGGATTATGGTCAAACCCTATCCTTGGAAAATCTGAGAGGGTTGTCGTGCCGAGGAAGGGAATAGCTTCATGGGAAATGAAGAAACGGTCAAGCTTGACCTGGATAAGATCACTTTCAATCCTCCTGTTGCTCCAAGTGAAGGATGGCCCCTTAAGTTCGTTGTTAAGCAGGTTATTGGAAGAAACGAAGTCTCTGAAGTCCTCCAAGATACGGTTGGGAAGATCGGTGCCTCCCTTCTTTTTTGAAGGATGAAGAGGGTAGTTGAAATCCCATCATACAACCCATGGAAAGTCACTAAAATTGTCCCTCATCAGCGAAATAGCTTTCCACATCTCTACTCGCTCTGAAGAAGATTTCGAGGCATAAACATTGGTCAAAATCCATGAGGAATTATCAACTTTGGAATGAAACAAAACATTGATAATCCTGTTGGAAACTGATAAAAGGCTACCCTCGACACTGTCAGGATCCCACAGAACCATGAGACCGCATGTGGACCCAATTGCAGGATTGAAGAGGAATTTTCCCTTGGCCAAAATGGCCTTAGAAGCCTTGGCAAAAGTAATAGCATTAGACTTAGTCTCTTGCAAAATAAGGATGGAGGGATTAGACTTCTTCCGAAGATCAGCCACCACCCTGTGTTTGGCCACTCCGTTAAGGCCTCTCACATTCCATGAGAGGACCTTCATCTAGACACTTTAAGATATTTCTTACCTCCATTCCCTTGCTGGGTGGGAGGTTTTGGGACAAGCGAATCACCCACCAGGGAGTCAAAATATTCTTGAAAAAGCAGTCACTGAGTGCCATTTGCAACATCTACTGTCGTATCCTTGTCCCTCCTTTATTTGTTAGGAGGACGCCCCTACTTCCTTTCACTACCAAAATCCACCCCTTGCTTCCGGATCCTAGTGTTTTGGGGACTAATATTGCTAGGCTGTTTGCCCCTCTTCCCCAACAAGTAATCTTCAAATAGGTTTTGGCCCATGAGAGGGTTTTGGTTATGGATTTTTGGTGAATCAGCTTGCATTGGAGTACGAGAGGGGTACTGTTCCTTTTCCGCTTGAAGATTTGGTTGGGATCTTGTGCCGCACTGAGTGGCACCCAAATGGAGGATGAATCCTTCATCAGGGATGGAAGATTCGAGAAGTTCCCTAGAAGGATCTGATGACTCGGGATCTGTCATAGCAGGGGGGTTTAGTTTTCCTTCACCACGTTCCAGGGGGTTGCAGGAATCCCCCCTCTTCTTCCCTGACTTTTGAAGAGGACAATTAGACTGAAGGTGCCCCTCGGAGCTACACTGAGGGCAGTAGGTAGGCCTTTTCTCGTAGTTAATGACTTGCTTGTGAAGAAAGGACCCTCTAGACCACAGGGTGATGGAGGACGAAAGGTTCACCTCCAAATCTGCCAATACACAGAAGCGAGCTTGGACAAATCTGGTTCAAGCTTGGGTGGGAGGGTCAATGGTGATTAACTCCCAAATGGAGCGAGCAATGCCTATGATAACATTTTCATGCCAACAAAAAAGGGGGAGGTTCGAGAGCCTAACCCAAACTGGAGCAATGTTAATATTCTAAGTTTCGAGGTTGAAATCCATCCCCCACTTCCTGAGAAAGAGACTCCTACGTCCCAGAAACCAAGGGCCCCCAGCCAGAATTCTACAATAGTCTTCTGCATTATTTAGTATAATAGCAAAAAAACCTCTGGAAAGGGCAACCAACTCCATGTGACCTGAAGTCTGCCACTTTTCGACCGCCCACCTTCGAATGGTCTCCATATCGAGACGACCCCTAATAAACTTGCCGATTAGGGTGAACTTTTCAAAATCCATGAAACTTGAGAGGATTTCCTCTGGGATGTCCAACTCATCCCTGGATGGGAACATGTCCTTAGTGAATAAACTGCTAGGGGTTTTAGAAGTCGCTGCCTGAGCATACGATTTTTGTTGGCCAACCCACCACTTGTCAGGCGGATCCTTCCCTTGGTTGACATCATCTTCGGTTGACTCCGCAGAGCCACCGACCTCTAACTGGCCACCTTTCGCCTGGATATGGCCCTCTGCTTTGCTAAGCACCTGGTTCAAAATGCTGGTACTCCCACTCCCATGCCCTCCCGAAGTGACCTTCCCACTCTGCGGCATCTCTCCCTCCTTCACCCACTTCTTAACACCTTATTACTCCTATTGAACTAAGCCCTTTTCAAAATTTTAAAAAGGTTTTAAAGTTGGATTTCATTTGTCCCTTTTTAGAATTTTTGAGACAATAAAATTATATTTTTCCAACCTTAGTAAAAAACCTGATAACCTCTTTAAATATCCCTTGGATTGTTTCTAATTTCTAGTAAATAAATTTGATGTAGTAACCATGGTGGCTCACAAATTTGGAAAATTAGAAAATTAATAAAAAAATGTTCAAATGTTAAAGAATTTAATCCAAGTACGTTTCCTCATTTATCCTAGGTTAAATTGTAAATATTAATTCAATTTGATAAATTATCCCTTATAGCTTTTGCATTCAAAATTTAATATTTAACCTTAAATTATAACCCTTATATCGCCAAACATGAAAGCAATAATAAAATAGGATTAAACCTTACATTTGGATGCTAAATATCGTCACTATTCTATGCTTTCTTTGGATGGATTGATATAAAAACAATATAAATATCACCTTTAGCACTAGAATAATGGAGATGACTTTGAATTGCTTATCTTCAATGCTAGAATGTAGACATTGTAAAAATAGGAAGTTTTTACCTTCAATACCGGGAGCCTTTAATGATCCTTCTTCCTTCCTTCCACACTACACTTTAGATGGCTTTGAATATGCTTTACTGTGTGTTGAGCATTAGAATTTTGGCACCTATTATGGATGAATAATCATGGGCTCTATAACACATGTCATGCCTATTATAAATGAGCGCTCCTCTCCTTATTTAACGTACCAATTTCTTGTTCAATGTTGCTTGATCATTTTGTAATGTATGAGAACTTTTTTGGCACTTGTGTGAAGCTTGTGGAGGATAAGAAGTGTCATCACTTCCTTGATATTCTCTATAACTCCTGCATGAGGTTTCTTGAGTGTTGAGAGATGAGATGGTACCTTAGAAAGTGTATGCCAAGTGGTATTCAAACTCTTTGCATGAAGTCCTACACTGTAACATCTTCCAAAGAAAATATTATAACTCAAATCCTTTTGTATGCCATTCCTTTACTTTGCTATATTTCTTGGGCAACAAGCAAACTTTTCTTTTTTAGGTGGATTGACGATGCGCTATGGAGCTTTGAATGTAATTTTTTATTCTTCCATTGGTGGATTCTCCAAGTTAAATAACTTAAATGTAGCACCTTTGCTCCTTTTCTTCTATGCCTCCAACATATTGATTCATATGTATATTTTTATACCTTTTCATAGTAGATATGCACTCTTTTTGTATACATAAATGTAGCTTGATGATGACCTTATGTGGGATTTTATTCTATAGGTCATCCATCCAATATGATCTCTTTGAGTGTCTCCTTTTTATTGGGAAGAAGAGTGATAATGTCCAGCCTTCCTTGGATGATTTACCCTGTAGATATTGTGCCTTTTGAGGCACTTTCAAATCTACTCTTTTTATATAAAAACTATATTAGAGTTATGCAATAATGTGTACCATAAATTGTATATAATGCTTATTTAATGTACCTTCTTTTGAACTTTTTTTCCAGATCTAAAATTTTTGTTTTATGGCATATTTTTCCTACAATATAAGTATTTTGAGGTTGTATTTTATTATTAGATATCTTCTCCTTTTTTTTTTGGACACTTTGATAACAATACAAGCTTAGATAAAAGTAGATAGAATCTCTTTAATCGATGCAATTATCTGAGCTTTATTTTCTTCCATCTAACCTTGTAATGCTTTGGTTTTGAAACTCACCAAGTCTCAATATTTGAAGCTTCTATTTAAGTTTTTGGTTAGTCATGTTTTTTCTCTAGATATTGGAGGATCTGTTTTGGTGGCTTTACTTGGCCACTTGAGTTGCAGTTTTTTGTACTTTAATTGAGTCTTTAGAAACTTGATACAGTTCAAATTTTGTGCCCTTGAAAAACACAAAACTAATTTCTTTTGAGAGAAGTATAATAGTACAAATAAATCTAATAGAATTTATTTTTAATGCACTAACAATTTCACCTTATCACTCCAATCAACTCTCAAGATAATGCACTTTATCAAATTTACTGCAACTAATCAAGAATAATCTGAAATTAACCTTCAATACTTATTCTATAATTTCAGTACAATTTAGTATTGTAGGACTTAGTCTTATTTTTCTTTTTCCAAAGTAGATGATAGGCATTTGATAGAAGTATTTCTGAAATCTAATAAACTCCTAATTAGTATGGAAAAAAAAATTAAAAATAACATTTTTTTCTTTGAACTTTTGAAGACTGTAATCTAATTTTCTTCTTGCAAATTTAATCCAAATTTAGGTGCTCTAACAAATCTTATAAGTAATCCAATTAATGAATCTAATTGCACCAAAAGTTGCTTACCTTTTGAAACTTTTTATATCTCTTTTGCCACTTTTGTAAAGAATGCAAATCTTGGTGTCTAGGATCACCAAGTTGCTACTTCACGTAGCATCTTGCAGCTCTTTGTAGACTATCTTGAACAACTTCTTCTTCACCAAATTATGGTCTTGAACTTTATTTCATGATACTAGTATTTGGTGGCTTGTTCTCTTCTTGTTTTATCCTCCTTCTATAATAGATTTGGAGAATTGTTTATCTCTAAAGCGTTGCCTTCTTGCTATGAGAGGTAATATTCAAATCTAAAATATTTGATGAGTTTCTTTTGTCCTCAAGTCTTCTTATTGAATATTAACTTCAAGAAGGATCTTATTTTAGGATTTGGTACTCCTTGCCATATTCTTATTCATGGATTTGGTGCTTCTTAACAAATTCTCCTTCATGGATTTGGAACTCCTTGTAAAATTTTTCTTCTTGGATTTGGAACTCCTTTCCAAATTATTCTCTTGGGCTTGTTATCATATATCGACAATTGTCACAAGTCCTTCACTATTAAGAGATTATCCTTGGTAGTGGATTTCTCCAATGAGTTCTCCTAAGAACTCTTTTGATGATATTTAGCAAGGCTCTACAAGTCTTTTTATGGATTCCTCTTGGGACCTATCCTAGGTATTTGATATTGTAGCCTTTGATGGTCTTCCTTGAGACCATCAAATTCTTCCAATACTCCGGCATTAAATTCTTCCAATACTCCGGATTGCTTCAACCTTCTACTACTGGAAGTGTTGGTGGTGATATCTTCTTCTAGATATCTGATTTTACTACTTCTTGCTTCAAGAAGGACTTGCCTAGTCCTCCTCCATATTCTTCCAATACTCAATACTGGAAGTTCTTCAATGAGATATTCTCCTGATATCTTCATTTTTATTTAGGTTCTAAGTTGATTCTGAAGAAGATACTCTTCCTAAATTTCTTGTAGGAAGTTTCCCAACTCACTAAATATTCTTTCCCTGCAATAAATATATTAGTACTAAAATATTTAGTCTACTTATGAATCAGATATTCCCTTCGAACTCTTCTTTAGGATCAAGGCTTTTATGGCCTTTTTTAATATCAAGGTTTCTATGGCATTTTTTCAGTATCAAGGCTTTTATGGCATTTTCAATACCAAGGGTACTATGGCTTTTTATAGTATCAAGGATTATGTGGCCTTTTCAGTATCAAGTATTATATGGCCTTCTCAGTATCAAGACTTCTATGGATTCTTCTTCAAGGCTTCTATGGTCTATTCTTAAAGACTACTATGACATTTTTGCATCAAGGCTTTTATAACATGTTCTTCAAGGTTACTATGGCATTTTTGTATCAAGGCTCATGTAACCTGTTCTTCAACTGTGAAGTTATTCTATCTAGCAATGGAGATATTTAGTTTCCTAACTTCACCATGATTTTTCATTAGAAGTATTCTTCCACATTATTCTCCTCTTACACAAGGAACTAATCTTTGCACTATGAAGGCACGTCGAACTTCGAGTAATGAAGTTGGAGTCTCCTAGATTTATATTATAGGAGGATCCCAATCCTATAAGAATTAGTTTTCTATAGCAAAAGAATATTTACGCAATAGTTTGCAAATTCCAGATCTCCTAGATGATCTTCACTAGATGATTTGTCAATCTAATGAATTGAATGTTGATTTCTAGTATTCACGAGTTTTTATTATAACTCTGTGGAATAGACTCCAATAAAATATAATCTTAGTATTTTTGGAACTGATATTTATTTCAATTCTAACTTTGTGACTCTCCTTGAAAGTAATGATAATCAGATCATTCCAATATGTAAGGATCTCAAGTGTTAACAGAACACAACATTCAACCAAAACAAGAATCTAAAAGCAAATTAATAGCATAATATTACAAATGGATATGCAAAACAATGAGCAACACTATCATATATTATACCTGAATAATGAGCATATATGATAAGTACAATGAAGTTACCTTTCTTATATAAGAAAGGATTATCAACCATAGAGGTAGGATCAAGCTAAGGATTAATATCCACTGTACAAAAGGAATAAGTGATATGGTCCATAGATCTGTAACCACTATGAGGAGTGTTGAGCAAGGTGTTGCAAGAAGGTTGTCATTATTGTCAACACAGGCAGTTAGATCCAAGGATGCAGTGGGTAGGTAGATCAGAAGTCATTCAGATGCAGAAGATAGAAAAAATTCGAAGAAAAAGACAAGTTAGAAAACTGTCGCGATATCGCGACATGTTTTCTGTTGCGATTTCGCGACAAGTCGGAAGCGAAAGAAAGTGCAATAAGAAATGTCGCAATATCATGATGAAAGTGAGGAGAGAGAAAGTGTAGCCAGAAATGTCACGATATCACGACGAAAGTGAGGAGAGAGAAAGTGTAGCCAGAAATGTCGTGATATCACGACGAAAATGAGGAGAGAGAAAGTGCAGCCGGAGATGTCACGATTTCACGACGGAAGTAAGGAGAGTGAAGGCGCAAGTCAAACTATTGTGATTTCACGACAAGTCGGAGGTCAAGAATTCAAGTTCAGAAACTGTAGCGATTTTGCTACATGTTGACTTTTCGCTAGTAGAAACTGGGAGAAAGTATTAAGTGAAAAAGTTGTAGCGATTTCGCTACAAGTTACAAAGACCAAGTAAAGGTGTAGCGATTTCGTTATGAGCTACAAAGGCACAAAGTAAAGGTGTAGTGATTTCGCTACGAGTTGCAAAGAGACAAAGTAAAGGTATAGCGATTTTGCTACGAGTTGCAAAGGCACAAAGTAAAGGTGTAGCGATTTTGCTACGAGTTGCAAAGAGACGAAGTAAAGGTGTAGCAATTTCGCTACGAGCTGCAAAAGCACAAAGTAAAGGTGTAGCGATTTTGCTACGGGTAAAATATGCACAAAACAAAGGTGTAGAGATTTCGCTACAGGTCTAAAGTGCAGAAATCAAAGTTGCAGCAATCATACTTCAAGTCGAAAATGTAAGGAACAAGTCAAAATTTCTCAAGAAGAAGTAAGTTGGAAGCACAAGGCAAAGTTGTAGCGATTTCACTACTGAATGAAGCACAAAATGTACGAAAGTTGAAAGCGTCGCGATTTCGCGATAAGAATGCGGATGACGTCAGCGAAAGCTAAAAGTGTCGCAATTTTGCGACAGGTTGCGAGAAAAGCCGCCAGAAGCCGGAAGCGTTGTGATTTCACGACAAGAATGATGATGACGTCAGCAACTGATCAAAGTGTCGCGATATCACGACAAGAACGGAGGAAAAGCTGTCAATGGCCAAAAAGGTCACAATTTCACGACGACAAAGCCAAGGAGGTGTACGGACACAAAAATGTCGCGATATCGCGATGTATTGCTATTTCGCGGAAATAAGCTACGTAAAGGAGAAGAAGGTGGCAGAGGAGTTTGAGGCCGACAAGTTTGAATCGAGGCCAATGGATTTTAGGGTTTGAAGTTGATAGTTGCTAGGGCTTCATAGTGGATGTCGTTAGGGTTTCAAAGCCGACAATTTCTAGGGTTTTACAACGGACATATTTGAGGTCTTGAAGCTGACATATGTTAGGGTTTTACAAAAAACAACTTTAGGGTTTTAAAGTTGACACTTTTTAGGGTTATTACGATGAGAGTTTTTAGGGTTTGCAATCGACGATCACAAAGGTTAATCAGCCAAAAAAATTCTAGGGTTTCATGTTGACTTCATTAGGGTTTGCAGCCGACGTCGTTAAGTGACAGCCGAAGATGTTTGATATGGTATTATCTTCTATAAAAAGGGGGTCTGTTGCGAGGTTAATTGATGCGACAGATGTGAGAAGTGTGAAACAAGTTCGCATGAAGCCGAGAGCAAGTCGTTTTGATCCAGAGAGTGAGAAAAGTGTTAGTTCTTTGGAATGGTAGTATAGAGAATATAGCGATGAGATAATGTGTAAGTGCGAGAAGGGTGATTGCATCAAGTTCGGTTGAGGAAAGTGCAAAGTCATAATTCGGATCTGTAGATCATGAAGTGCATGGATGATAAGAGCGTGATATGCAGAAGTCGTGTTCTAAGTCCGAAGTGACAGTGCGCAGTTTACATAAGTAATCGATAAACTGAATACGGCAGAGAGCGCAAAGAATTAGAAAGAAGATGTTGGATAGTGCGAATCATTTTGCACAAAAGTAGAAGAATGCAAACACACAGTAGAATGCAAAAAAATAGCAGATTATGAAAATTAAGGTGAAAGTTTTTATTCTGCAAATTTTATTATTATCTTCCAAGTTGTAGCTTGGCATAAGGGGTTGGTGCCTCTTTCCAGTAGGTGCTAGTAAAATAGGAGTTGGTGCTCCATTTTGTTGTAGCAGATAAATTCAATGGGTTGGTGCTCCTTCCAGTTGGTGCTGGTAAAGGATTATGTAAAGTTGTAGCTTTGCATTGACTGGATTTGGATGGTAGTCCAAGAAGTCCTTTTTGAGGAGTAGGCACATTGGTGAACCTCGTTAAAATGTTGTGTTATGTGTGATGCTTTCTTGATGCTTTTAGTATCTCTTTTATCTGCTTTAAACTGCTACTGGTTTTAAATCTAATTGTTTTAGAAGTTTTTAAAGAACACACTGATTCACCCCCCCTCTCAGTGTCGTTGTGATTACAACAATTGGTATCAGAGCTAAGTACCTGAACAGGATTAAACAGCTAAGGTTATTTTGGAAGTTACGTAATGGCAAGTGGTGAAGGATTCTCTTCGAACAAAGTGCCAATGTTTGATGGGACAAATTATGCATTCTAGAAAATTAGAATGCAAACATATCTCAGTGCTTTGGGCTTTGACATCTGGGGTGCGGTAGTTAATGGTTACAAAGCTCCTGCCACCGCTCCAACGGACACTGCAGGTAAAAAGGCATTTGAATGTGATTCAAAAGCAAGAAATGCTATTATGTGTGGACTAGTTGACAGTGAGCTAGTCAAAGTCATAAATTGTGAATCAGCAAAAGACATCTGGGATAAACTAGAGAAAATTCATAAAGGAGATGATAGGATCAAGGAGGCAAAACTTCAAGCACATCGAGCTCAATACGAATCTTTAAAGATGGACAATGATGAGAACATAGAGTCTTTCATGCAAAGAGTCAATGGGATCACGAATTCAATCAGAGGTCTTGGTGAAGAACTAACCGATGCTGCTATCGTGAAAAAGGTATTGAGATCACTTCCTTCTAGATTTGATTCAAAAGTCTCTACCATAGAAGAAGCCAAAGATTTAAATAATTTTAGTATGGATGAGATGCATGGTTCTTTGACTGCTTTTGAAATGAGAATAGGAAGATCTAATCCCACTGATAGAGAAGCAGACATTCAAAGCTCTAAAAGGCAAAAGCACAAAACAAGAATCTGAAGAAGAGAATGATTCGGATGAAATGGAAGCAAATTTTGTAAGAAAACTGAAGAAAGGAAAAGGAAAATACAAAGGGAAGCTACCTCTTAAATGTTTCGATTGTGGAGGCATTGGACACTTTGCTACCAAATGTCCTCTCAATAACAAGAACAAAGGTGAAGAATCTCAGCATCAAGAAAGAGGTGAATGGAGGAAGAAAACAAACTTTAGAAAATGCAATTTCAAAAAGAAAAGATTTATCTCTCGAAATGCAGAATCTTCAGAGGACAGTTCTAGTGAAAACTCTAAGGAAGGAATAGGTGAGGCTCTATTTATGGCGTTTGAAATAGACGAATCAGAAGAGGCAGAAAACATAGAAAATAGAAAGGGAATGAACTCTGAAGTATCTTTTGAAGAAGATGAGGCTGAAGTTGATTTAGAGGGTGAGTTGGTGTCTGCTCTCATGGAATGGAAATCTGAGAAAAAGAAGAATGAAAAACTATCAAGGAAACTTAAGGATGCAAATGACATTATAGCCAGTCTAAAAACACAGACAGAAGAATACAAGAAAATGTTCGAAGATATTGAAATACAGGTAACCATGAAGATAGATTACTGCTATAAATTGGAAGAAGAAAATGTTAGTCTTCGAATACAGATACAAGAGTTGGATCGAAAAATCAACTGTCATTTAAAGCGTGAAGAAAGTTTGATGAAACTGGACAAAATTCTAAGCAATCAAAGATCCACAGGTATCAAATTTGGTCTGGGCTTTACTAAAGGAGAATCATCAAGTGGACCAAAGGCAAGCAATGTTGAAAGTGAAAAGAGTAAAGACAAGGAACAGGCTGTGGAAAGAAAAACAAATCAGGCAAAAGAAAACTGTAATACCAGTCCTACATCAAAAGAAAAGAAGATCTAAGGCTCCTGTAACAACTTGGCCAAGACCATATTTTAGGTTCAATCATTATTTCTATGGTTTTTGTTTTAAATGTAATGGTTATGGGCATAAAATTGTTGACTGCAAATACAATATAGGTCCAAGAAGTTTCACTAGTAAAAATGCTTTTGCTCCTCTAATGAGTTATGCAATAGAATGTTTTAAGTGTCACAACTTCGGGCATATTGCCAAAAACTGTCGTAGTATTTCTGTTCCATATCAATCTCAGAAAAGAAGAACTCAACCATATAAGGCAAAACAAAATAGAATTTCTTCTGAAGGACATGTGCAAAATTTTGAAAAGGGGAAATCCCAGCTAGAACCCAACACCACAGTTAAGACAGAATGGAAACAAAAGGAACAGCTTAGAAAAGAACAAGAATCTTTAATAGTGCAGACAGCTTTTAGAGCTCAGAATAAATATGTACCATGGATTCTTGATAGTGGTTGCTCAAGTCATATGACAGGTGATAAACAAAAATTTGAAAATCTACAGAAATATGAGGGTGGTTCTGTGAAGTTCGGCAATAATGATGGAGCCAAAATAATTGGTAAAGGATCGGTCAAAATTAGTGAAGGGAAAATCAAGTCAGAAGAAGTTTTATATGTGGATGGTTTGAAACATAATCTGTTAAGTGTGAGTCAAATCTGTGATAAAGGACATGAATTGGTTTTCAAGAAGCAGGGTTGTAAGTCAGAAAGATAAACAACGATAAATTGATAGCAACCGGCTCAAGGACGTCTAGCAACCTATACACTCTCTCAGAATCTTCAGAAGGTATGTGCTTCATGGGACATGAAGAAGAGAACTGGTTGTGGCATAAGAGGCTTGGACACATAAGTTTTGATAATCTGGTAAGAATCAACTCTAAACAAGCAGTGAGAGATATTCCAACCATTAAGAAATCTGCAAACAGTGTGTGTGTTTCATTTCAGAAGGGAAAGCAGACCAGAGTTTCATTTAAAACAAAAGAATACCATACTAGCAGGCCTTTGGAACTCATTCACACAGACTTATGCGGACCCATGAGGACTCAAAGCATAAACGGTGACAAATACTTTATGTTGTGTATTGATGATTTTTCCGGAATGACATGGATATTCTTCCTAAAAGATAAAACGAAGCTTTTGAAATGTTCAGAACCTTCAAACAACTAGTCGAGAATGAAACAGGGAAAAGGATTAAATGCTTGCGATCAGACAGAGGAGGAGAATTCATTTCGAATGAATTTTTAGAATACTATGAAAAATATGGTATCAGGAGACAATATTCAGCAGCCAGAACTCCTCAGTAGAATGGTGTAGTAGAAAGGAAGAACAAAACAATTCAAGAAATGGCACGCACCATGCTGGCAGAAAGAAAAATAGCAGATAGATTCTGGAAAGAAGCAGTTCACACAGCAGTATACATTCAAAACAGGTATATGTTAAGAACTCATGAATGCAAAACACCGTATGAGTTGTGGTTTGGTAGAAAAGCAATAGCAAAACATCTCAAAGTATTTGGTCAGTAAATGCTACATCAGAAAAACTGATGACAACCTTGGAAAGTTTGAAGATAGAGCAGATGAAGGTGTGTTTGTTGGTTATTCTACACATAGCAAAGCTTACAAATGCTACAACAAGAGACTCAAGAAAATTGTGGCTAGTGAAGATGTTAAATTCGATGAAGGGAGGAAACAAATAGTTAATTTTCAAGAAAACTACCCAATCTACGAAGAAGTAATTGAAGTTGATGAAGTACATGGCACATAAAATACATCTACGACTGATACAGATGACTTATCAGATGACTCAGAGATGCAAGAAAATAGAAAATTCAAAACGGGTAGCTGGCAGAAAAATCATCCTAGAGACCAAATAATTGGAGATCCCACAGCTGGCATTCAGACAAGAAAGAAAGTAATAAGTAATTACTCTCTTTTATCCAACATTGAGCCCAAAAACATAGATGAAGCAAGAAAAGATGTTAGCTGGATGAAGGCAATAAATGAAGAGTTATATCAGATAGAAAAGAACAGAACTTGGGAGTTAGTACCTAGACCTGCAAACAAGAATATAATCAGCACCAAGTGGATATTTCGAAACAAATTAAATGAAGACGGACAGGTCATTAGGAACAAAGCAATACTGGTTTGTAAAGGATATGCACAGGTCGAAGGCATTGATTTTGAAGAGACATTTGCTCCAGTGGCCAGATTAGAAGCAATTAGAATGTTTTTGGCCTTAACAGTTCACAAAAACTTCAGGGTATATCAGATGGATGTAAAATTTGCCTTCTTAAATGGGAAACTCGAAGAGGAGGTATATATTGAACAACCAGATGGTTTTCAAATCAGTGAAGATCCCAACCTTGTCTACAAATTAAAGAAAGCACTGTATGGATTAAAACAAGCACCACGGGCATGGTATGCTAGGCTAGATAATTATCTCTCTCAACAGGGATTCAAGAAAGGATTAGTGGACAGTAATCTGTATGTGAAAACAGAAGATGGTCATCTCATTGTTCTTGTTGTCTATGTGGACGATATCATATTTGGCAGCAACAAAGATGAATCATGTAAAGACTTAGCAAACAAGATGCAGAATGAATTTGAAATGTCAATGATTGGTGAACTGTCTTACTTTCTGGGGTTACAAGTTAATCAGAATGAGAAAGGTATATTCATCTCTCAAATCAAATATGTGAAAGAAATGCTAAAAAGGTTCACTATGGAGGACAGTAAGCCAGTCAGCACACCCATGACAACAGGCTGCAAGTTGAGTAAAGAAGACAAATCTCCACTTGTAGATCAAACCATGTATAGATCAATGATAGGAAGCTTACTATATTTAACTGCAACCAGACCTGATATTCTGTAGGCAGTTTGCATGGTAGCCAGATTTCGAGCTAGTCCCAAAGAGACTCATGTAACAGCAGTTAAAAGGATTTTTCGGTATCTCAAAGGCACCATGGAGTATGGGTTGTGGTATCCAAAAGGCAAAGATTTCACTCTTATATCATATTCAGATGCAGATTGGGCTGGATGTGTTGATGACAGAAAGAGTACCAGTGGAGGAGCATTCTATTTGGGGGACAGATTGGTTGCATGGCATAGTAAGAAGCAAGAGTCAGTGTCTTTATCTACCGCTGAGGTAGAATATATTGCAGCAGCAACATGTTGCACACAAGTTCTGTGGATGAAACAAACCTTGAAAGATCTAGGTATTAATTTTAGTGAACCAATATCAGTAAAGTGTGACAACACCAGTGCAATCAATATTTCTAAGAATCCAGTAATGCACTCCTGGACAAAGCACATTGCTATAAGGTATCATTTCTTGAAAGAAAAAGTTGCAGAAGGAGAAGTTAAATTGGAATATGTCCCAACAACAGAACAGGTAGTAGATATTTTTACAAAACCTTTGCCCAAGGAAGTATTTGAGTATCTTCGGAGCAAATTAGGAGTAGTCACACTTCCTAAGAAGTGACTAGCTACAGGGATCACTTTCTCAGGGGGAGCACTTGAGTGCGTGAGGATGAACTCAAGGGGAGTCAAATTGTGCCTGAGAAGTGTGAGGATGGACACAGTGACAGTCTGCAGCAGCCCTTTGGTATTATTGACAAAGGGGGACAAGAGTTACAGGAATGTATACAGGTGTTGCCAACAATTCCAAAGGGAGAGATTGTTGAGCAAGGTGTTGCAAGAAATTTGTCATTGTTGTCAACACAGGAAGTTAGGTCCAAGGATGTAGTGGGTAGGCAGATCAAAAGTCATTCAGATGCAGAAGATAGAAAAAATTCGAAGAAAAAGATAAGTTAGAAAACTGTCGCGATATCGCGACATGTTTTCTGTCGCGATTTCGTGACAAGTCGGAAGAGAGAGAAAGTGCAATAAGAAATGTCGTGATATCGCGACGAAAGTGAGGAGAGAGAAAATGTAGCCAAAAATGTCGCGATATCACGATGAAAGTGAGGAGAGAGAAAGTGTAGCCAGAAATGTCGTGATATCACGACGAAAATGAGGAGAGAGAAAGTGTAGCCGGAGATGTCACGATTTCATGACGAAAGTAAGGAGAGTGAAGGCGCAATTCAAACTGTCACGATTTTGTGACAAGTCGGAGGTCAAGAAGTCAAGTTGAGAAACTGTAGCGATTTCGCTACATGTTGACTTTTCGCTGGCAGAAATCGGGAGAAAGTATTAAGTGAAAAAGTTGTAGCGATTTCGCTACAAGTTACAAAGACCAAGTAAAGGTGTAGCGATTTCGCTACGAGCTGCAAAGGCACAAAGTAAAGGTGTAGCGATTTCGCTACGAGTTGCAAAGAGACGAAGTAAAGGTGTAGCGATTTCGCTACGAGCTACAAAGGCACAAAGTAAAGGTGTAGCGATTTTGCTACGAGTTGCAAAGAGACGAAGTAAAGGTGTAGCGATTTCGCTATGAGCTGCAAAAGCACAAAGTAAAGGGTAAAAGATGCACAAAACAAAGGTGTAGCGATTTCGCTACAGGTCTAAAGTGCAGAAATCAAAGTTGCAGCAATCATACTTCAAGTTGAAAATGTAAGGAACAAGTCAAAATTTCTCAAGAAGAAGTAAGTTGGAAGCACAAGGCAAAGTTGTAGCGATTTCGCTACTGAATGAAGCACAAAATGTACGGAAGCCGAAAGCGTCGCGATTTCGTGACAAGAATGCGGATGACGTCAGCGAAAGCTGAAAGTGTCACGATTTCACGATAATTTGCAAGAAAAGCCACCATAAGTCGGAAGCGTCGCGATTTCACGACAAGAATGATGATGACATCAGCAACTGATCAAAGTGTCACGATATCGCGACAAGAACGGAGGCAAAGCTATCAACGGCCAAAAAGGTCACGATTTCGCGACGACAAAGCCAAGGAGGTGTACGGACACAAAAATGTCGTGATATCGTGATGTGTTGCTATTTCGTGGAAATAAGCTACGTAAAGGAGAAGAAGGTGGCAGAGGAGTTTGAGGCCGACAAGTTTGAATCTAGGCCGACAGATTTTAGGGTTTGAAGCCGACAGTTGCTAGGGCTTCACAGTGGACGTCGTTAGGGTTTCAAAGCCGACAATTGCTAGGGTTTTACAACGGACATCTTTGAGGTCTTGAAGTCGACATGTGTTAGGGTTTTACAATGAACAACTTTAGGGTTTTAAAGTCGACACTTTTTAGGGTTATTACGGTGAGAGTTTTTAGGGTTTGTAGTCGACAATCACAAAGGTTAATCAGCCAGAAAAATTCTAGGGTTTCATGTTGACTTCATTAGGGTTTGCAGCCGACGTCGTTAAGTGACAGCCGAAGATGTTTGATATGGTATTCTCTTCTATAAAAAGGGGGTCTGTTGCGAGGTTAATTGATGCGACAGATGTGAGAAGTGCGAAACAAGTTCACGTGAAGCCGAGAGCAAGTCGTTTCGATCCAGAGAGTGAGAAAAGTGTTAGTTATTTGGAATGGCAGTATAGAGAATATAGCGATGAGATAATGTGTAAGTGCGAGAAGGGTTATTGCATCAAGTTCGGTTGAGGAAAGTGCAAAGTCGTAATTAGGATCTACAGATCGTGAAGTGCATGGATGATAAGAGTGCGATATGCAGAAGTCGTGTTCTAAGTTTGAAGTGACAGTGCGTAGTTTATAGAAATAATCGATAAACTGAATACGGCAGAGAGTGCAAAGAATTAGAAAGAAGTTGTCGGATAGTGCAAATCATTTTGCGTAGAAGTAGCAGAATGCAAACACACAGCAGAATGTAGAAAAATAGCAGATCGTGAAAATTAAGGTGAAAGTTTTTATTCTGCAAATTTTATTATTATCTTCCAAGTTGTAGCTTGGCATAAGGGGTTGGTGCATCTTTCCAATAGGTGCAGGTAAAATAGGATTTGGTGCTCCATTATGTTGTAGCAGATAAAGTCAAGGGGTTGGTGCTCCTTCCAATTGGTGCTGGTAAAGGATTATGTAAAGTTGTAGCTTTGCATTGACTGGATTTGGATGGTAGTCCAAGCAGTCCTTTTTGAGGAGTAGCCACATTGGTGAACCTCGTTAAAATGATGTGTTATGTGTGATGCTTTCTTGATGCTTTTAGTATCTCTTTTATCTGCTTTAAACTGTTGCTAGTTTTAAATCTAATTATTTTAGAAGTTTTTAAAGAACACACTGATTCACCCCCCCTCTCAGTGTCATTGTGATTACAACAAGGAGAAATAATCTTAACCCTCCAAATATACCTAAAAATATCCCCATTACACCTAGGAATAGTCAAACCTAAAAATATCCCCATAATATCTAAGAAATAAATATGCAACATCTCATAATATCTAAATAATATAAATGATATATCCACACTAAAGTGGGTGGGGAAAATACATGGAATAACTATATAAAAGGAAAATAAATTACCTAGGTGAACTTGATCTAAGGTAAACAACCTAATCTAACACCTCCCTCAAGTGAGGCTAGGTGCCAAAAAATAAAGTGACATATCCACAATATGAGTCCAAGTAACAAGGCCTGATTAGGTAGTCATGTACAATGTGTATCCAGAAGCTCTTAAACTAGGAGGTGAAAACCCATATGGAAAAAAAACCTTCCAACTAGAAAGAGAGAATTAGAAGTAGAAATAGATCCAAGGAATGCTCCCAACACCCCCCTAGGATGACGAGCTCCATGAAGAAGTCCTATGAAGAAGTGGATGCCTCTGCAATGAACAATGTGTCTCCCACAAGGAAGAAAGTAACCATGAAGCATACACTAAATGTCTTCCCACTCCAAGTAAGTTGAGGAGATGGGAATAGAATTTATAATGATGACATAGAATCCTTCAACCATAGAAAATAAGTATGGACATGTATTCTATAAAATATCTGAAGCAATTACTATAGCATCAACTTCATCATCCAAAAAATCATGACATAGTGACTCCGTCAACAAATATGCAATGTCACAAATGATGTCCTCCATGCAAGCAATTGTAAGATAAGTCGCCTTGGGTAAAAATTTATTTTCAACATATGATAAGAAATGTGAGGTGTTATTGTGAACTCAAATAAAATTTTGAAGCTTCCCACAAACTGAATAATAAATCATGCCAGAGATCCTTAAATTATTCATGAACCATGTCCTATACTCCTTATCCTTCACCATTGGTTTGGATTTTGGAGTTATGGAAAAAGGATCCAAACATTCACTTTGACATAATGAACAAAGTACCTTAAACCATGCTTCAAAATTTTAGCATTTGCTCTATGCTAAGATAAAAAAAATAAGTTTCCAAGATGTCCTCAAAACTAGAAGAGCCCACCCCCGCCCAAAAAAAAAAAATTCAAATGTCATTATAATTTGAGAGGTCTAGTATGATGTCACAAGGTGGTGCAAAATACCAAAAAATCACATCAATGTACAAATGAATCCTATAAACTCTAAAAAAGCTCCAAATAAATTCCCAAAAGAATCCCCTCATTCAAACTAAGTGTCTCAATGAGGAAGATTGGCATAAAAGAATTCACCACAACAAAGCAAGGGAAGTCAAATACAAAGGACTCCTCAAGCACAATAATGTGTAGGTTCCACCAATACTGAACACCAATTAATCTGATCATAAAGGTCCAAACTAAGTGGACAAATGATAAATTAAGGAAGATGGGACTTTATAACAATAGTCCATATACCGGTTCAAGTGAAAAATATTTTGACCATGGAATATTGAGATTGCAATAATAAAATAATTATAAATATCTAAAAATAGATCCAAATAATCTAAAATTTTAGATACAAATTCAAAATATGATTTTATAGAACTGAAAAAAAATATTTCTCCTAAAAGGATAAGTTTACTAAAAATAGCAAAATCACTATAATAGTCTGAATACAGATCCAAATTCTTTGAAATATTATGGAAATTTCTATCATTGGATTGTACACATTCTGTAAAAAAAAATCTACAAAACCTGTAAAGTTTTGATAAATATATATGCATATTACTAAAAAAGTGTAGTTTTTCATAAAATTGATATATCATGAAGAACACTTATCCAAAAGAGATAAAATTTTGGGCAGAACTCATATGAATACATATACAAACCTCCAAAATATCTCATGGAAAAATTCCATTTCTATCATGAGATGCATGTAAAATATAAAAATGAGTTGGGTTGGTGACCCTACCAAAAAAGGAAATGCTCAAGGAAAAAAATGCTTAGGACAAATCCAAGGGAATAAGGCTATTGCAATATAGGAAGAAGATATTTTAGGAGGCTCATGATTATATTAAAATATAAGGAGAGACACAAAAATTCCAATAAACTCCACCAAGGGCTTGATCACAAAAGTCGAAGCTTCCACACAAATATTCAAACCTATAAGAGAAACAACTGCACAAAACTCACAAATAGATGACTGCAACACCTATTGCTCTGATACAATGAAAGGAATTATAATCAGATCATTCCAAGATACAAGTATCTCAAGTGTTAACATAACAACACATTCAACCAAAACAAGAATATAAAAGCAAATTGATAGCATAAACTTACAAATGGAAATGCAAAACAATGAGCAAAAATATCATATATTATACCTGAATAATGAACTTCTATTAGAAGTACAATGAAGGCACCTTGCTTATATAGATAAGTATGATCAACCATGGTGGTAGGATAAATCTAAGGATAAATATCCACCGTACAAAAGGAATAAGTGATATGGTCCATAGATTTGTAACCACTATGAGGAGAAATAATATCAACCCTCCAAATATACCTAAAAATATCCCAATTACACCTAGGAATAGTCAAACCTAAAAAAATCCCCATAATATCTAAGAAATAAATATGTAACATCTCATAATATCTAAATAAGATAAATGAAATATCCACACATAAGTAGGTGGGGAAATACATGGAATAACTAAATAAAAGGAAAATAAATTACCTAGGTGAACATGAGCTAAGGTAAAAACCTACTCTACCACCTAGACTCTTCAAAGATTTTTTAACAGTGATTGGTCCAATGGCACGTCATGTTGACAAAAAAATTGGGCTCAATAATAATGGTGGTTTTCCTATTGACCTACTATGGCTAGATCTACCGTAGCTTTGATACCATTGTTAGATTTTGATGTAATGAACACTAGGAGATAGCAATCACAAGATGTAGAATAATATGAAAGAAAGTAAATCTACTAGATGACTAAAATATGTTGTAAATAGAAATCATATAAAAGTATACAATGTAGCTATGGAGGAAATGAACACTCCATTAATAAAGCTACTAAACTACATTGCACCCATCACCACTGGATGGTGATGTACACAGAACTATACTATGCCCTAAGCTACACTATCTGACTATGTCCATTGACTTTGTGTCTATCTAACAATGAGGTCTTTCTTATATAGGAAAATAGATACCTTGGCCAACACTCTACCTAGTTGTGCAAGGGATAACTTGCACATATACAATTTGCACATTGACATTTGTGCATTTATTACATTGCATTAAGTAACTAGATAAATTCCCCCTAAAGTAATCTAATGTCCTAAGTATGTACCTTGGAAGATACATTTACATAACCAAAATGATGGAATAAAATCTATTTCTAACAATTTTTACATAACTTAAATTTTTTTCCTCATTTTCTTTCTAAATTTATCAATAATAGTCATCTTTCCATTAGCATTGGGATCATTAGTGTCGTTAGTGCTATTGCCACTGGTGTTTCTAGCTATTAAATCCTAAAAGGAAAATGTAGATAGGTAGTACCTTTTAAATCATCCACCAAAAAATAGATCTGATCACATCGGCTTGATCCATAGTCCCAACAAAAATCCAAATCATAAAAGTCATTAATTTCTATCTTCCACTCACTAATTGCATATTGAATAGTTTTTGAAATCTTACCTTTAATAATTTTATCAACTTCGATGCAACCATACCCCAAGGAGCCATGGATTCCTATAAAGGCAAACTCATCATCATCTTGTGCAATAGTGAAGCTTTGTTAAATTGAATATGAATATCATGCATTTATGAAGCTTTTAATCATCTTAAACAAGCTCATCTACTTCATCAACAAGGGGATCTCAACCATGACATATTGTATCTACAAGCTTGATTGGTTGTGTTATCTTCCCTCTTGCATTTATCATATATTGATGTTTTAATATTTATAATCATTTAATCATTACATACTAATTAATATTACATATTCACATAGTATATATGTTAGAGTACATTACATTATTTAGTACATGTCAATGTACCACCCTGGGTACATTTGTAGATTAAGAGTTTATCTTAGATTAATGTTTGAGTAGTTACTTCAAGCAAGTAATAAATGCACAAGTTTTAGAATGTGCAATGATGTAAATGTGCATGTAGTCCATATGTACATAAGTCATAAGATAGGTATATGAAGAGTCATGGGTAGAGTAAAGGACAAGGCACAAATATTCCTATATATATGCCTCGAGGTATTGATAGAATGTGTGAGTGAGACTAAAGTTACTATAGTGATTTGTAATTAGAGTACAATGTAGTTATTTCATTGAAACTATGGAGTGTTCATATCCTCCATTATAATACATTGTACTATTTTCATGAGCATCCATTAATGACATATTTTGAGTTATTGCAAAAATTTATCTTATATTTTTCTTGCATATTATTGTGCTATTATCATATAATTATCACTGCTTGCTCATTTTACATCTTCTGGTTGTATTTCCTTTACTATAAATTATCTAAATCTAATAGTGGTATTATAGTACATGGTGAATCGATAGGAAATAGGGGGATCCACAAGGGATATTGAGAGGAGATAGGAAATCTCATTTTTAAGACTTGAAAATGCATTTGGCTAGAGTCTTCTCATAGAGTTGTAGAAATTCTTGTGAAGAGTAGGACTCAATATTGATTCCACTAGATTGACAAATCAACTAGTGAAGATTCATAATCTCTAGATTTAAAGTTTTCTTCATTATAGTTTCTAATACTTTGTTGTATAAAATGTTGATTTAGAGCAAGTTGGGAAGCATCCTACAAAGATCTAGGAAGAATATATTCTTTGGAATAAGTCCAGTATCTAAAGCAACATGTTGAATATTGAGGAATTGGAGGCCTAAGAAAAATGTCACATTGCAAGAATTGTAGACCTGTAGAGTGCAAAAGAGGAAAATATCAAAGGATCCTTATTACAGATTGAAGGAAGAAGAGACTTCAGAAAATATTCTAAGAGTATATTGGAGATTGGAGATCTCCATTGAAGATTGAAGATTGCAGATTACATCTTGAAGAAGGAGGAGAAAAAAAATCAATAAGCTGAAGAGACCCATATGAGTTCCTATTGAATAAATTCCAATTTTGGAATATTGAAGATAGAGAATGACTAGAAAAGGTCCTATTCTAGATTTAAATAAGGCCATTGAATGAGTTTCAAGAAGAATTCATTGGAGATATTTACTAGTAGGAAGGATATTCTAATAAAGGATTTTTGGGGACAATTATCACCATCCATCAACAAGCCCAAAAGGATAAGAATTTGACAAGGAGTTTGCCAAATTTTAGAGGATAATAGTAAAGACCTCAAGAAATTCATATTACTGAGAAGAATGCCACTATATAGGCCAAGGATGAAGTTAGAATTCAACAAGGAGGATAATGGAGAAAGGAGTTAGAAGAAACCATCAAATATGAGAGATTTGGAGATTTCTATTAAAGGTTATTTTGAACAAAAGAGATTATTGGTTTTATAGTATAAAAGTGAAGGTTTCTTGAAGGAAAATCTTAGTTGTGATTCAGAGGAGTTTCCTACCAAATTTGTGAGATTCAAGAACAACACTTCATAGGGGAAATTGAATTCTTTGAAATTTGAAAATTTTATATTTTGGGACAAAAAGAAAGCACCAATTTGAGCAGCATTAATAGCTACTAAGTTTTATACTTTCACAGTGCATCTTGAAGGAGAGTTAAAGCCAATAAACTACATTTTCAGGCATCAAGTTAGAGAAGTTTCAACGGTGCAAATTGGTGAGTTAAAAAGTTGTTTTGGACAACAAATAAGAGCTGTAATTTCATCTAATACAAAGCAACATTTTGGTGAATCTAATCACCAAGAAATCCAACATCTATAGAGTCATAAAGGTAAGCAACTTAGGTGTAAAAGGTTCATTATTTGAACTTTAGTTATTTGGTTTATTATTAAGTTTATTTAGCACCAATTTCAAGGTTTAAAGTTGCAAGGAAAAGGTTTTAAATTTAAAGTCTTCAAGGTAGTGCATAAGTTAATTTCTACAAGGTTCAAACATACACATAAAAAATAGGAGTTATATTTCAACAAAAATAAAATATCAATTTCATATTATCTATTGGAAGCAAATAAAATATTATTCTTAAGTGAAAGTTGCATAGATTATAGTACATATTTCAATGTACTTTTAAGAGTTTATTTAAAGGAGCAATAAGGAGTTATTAATAGTGCATTATACTAGTTATTCTTAAAGGTTTTTAAAGTGCATTAAGTATTTATCAAAGGAGGAAGATTAAGTGCACAAATCAAAGTAGAAGTGAAGTGTCAAAAGACACTATTGAGCACAATAAATTTATAGCATATTGTGGCAAGGAGAAGCCACAAAAAGGAGCAAGATAACCTCCAAATATTGGAGAAGAAATCTGCCATATAAATTTAAGTAAAAAACTTTAAAAGGAGACTTAAATATCTCAAAGTACAAGGTGTAAATTAAGAAATAAAAGGAAGACAAAACATAGCACATATTTCAGACATCAAGTGGCAATATTACAAAGCTTACGAAGAAGCTTTGGCACATAGAAGATAGATCCATCTAAGGGTTCAATATTCATCCATTTGAGGCGTTTGTAATGACCCTCCTAACAAAACCTTGTTAGTAAAATAATTGATGAATCAAATTACCTTTTTCTTTGAAATGCGATACTGGTAATGGTGTTATGTACGGAGGTTAAAGAAAATTCCTTGGATGTGAAGAAATACATGCTTATAATGAGAGGGAGGGGGTGAACATTATAATATAAAACTTTTTTTTTCAAACCAATAACTTGCTTTTCTTCCACTATCATGTGCACTTTTTTTGCTTATTGAGATGGCTAAATTGTCCTTCCTTTTAATTGGATGCTTGGGTGCACTAATCCTCTCACTCTATCCTTGCACTATTTGATGCCTTGAATTATTTCAAATCAGTCCTTCCATTTGTATGTGGCCACAATCTTTTGTTGTTTTTTGCATGTACTCCAAAATAGCAAACTCTTCCTTCTTTCACTTATAGCTCAGGCTACTCTTGTTTTATTCTTTCGCTCATTGGTTGCTATCAATCATTGCTATCTCTCCACAGGCTACAATGATGTGGCTCCCTTATTTAAATATTTTCTATGCTTTAAAATTTTCACAATGGCTAGCTTGCTCTACCGTCAAACCCTAAATGGATGTTGCCACCTAATGTTTTTTATTCATTGGTTCTCAACCTCATTTCATATAGGTGCTCTAACATTCCTATTAAATTTATCTATGTGCACACATCTCTTTATCTAATTACACCTTTTATATTGTGCTCCTAAATGATACGTATATGGGATTCAAATTTAATCATGCTTGCAACTCAATGAATGGTGATCATTATATCTTTAGAAATGTGTAGCTACCACATAAGCTATCTATTCATCTTGCTATCGAGATGCAATGAGTATTCTTAACGTAGAAAAATATGATGGCTATCTCCTACAAAATAATCCTCATGTAATTAATATTTCTTTCAACCTTTCACAATACGCAATGTGTGTAGTTGTAACACGTCCCCTATGCATACTTAGTGATATTCATTGCTTCTCCTCCTCACTGGTGTTCGACGCTAACATGTTTGAGTGTGCACCAATTATCTCTATCGTAAATATTGTGGTAATCAAAATATTTTCTTGGATATTTATCGTGTTATGTCTCCATTTGGTAGTTTGTTATATTTTTGTTACACTTCACATGGATGTGTCCAAAATCACTCAACACTTCCTTCGGAGGTCTTATCCCTTTAATCGATAACAAGAATGTGAGTGCAACTAATCCCACCTAATTAAGCTCTTCTATATTTGAACTTCTTTGTGATAGTATATATTTTTCAACTACTAAAAAAATACCTACTAAAAATACATGTCACATGATAGCGATTGTTGTCAAGATAACGAAGAAGGCACGATAGCTTAAGAGTTTCATGCTTTGGCTCCAAATTCATATCAAGAAATTTTTCCTTTTAATGTTGAACCTACATCTCATATCCCTTCTCGAGCTTGCTTTCATACTCATTAGGTGCTCCACTTGCGATCATTGTTTTCTCCTTTGAACCTAACCGTTCCTCACCTTCAAACCTCTTTACTACTCACCTACTCAACATGAGGAATTTTGATAGTTTTCATATGCACCGTTGCTACCGATGGAAAACTCTAATCTCCTCAGTGATTGACAACTATGGAATCCTCCTATATGCACATATGTTTGATCACCTTGTCTTGCTACTACGAAAAAATCACCGCCTCTTTCATTCACACAACTGACCTATATTTGGTGCGTTCTATATTTTATTTTACTACTCATCGATATCAAATACATTTGCTTTAGTGTTGTCACTTAACTCAAGAGATATTCCAATGAAATCGTTACCAAAATGAATTGAACACTAGCCTTTTTTATATGTGCCTTAATTTATTTATCATAGAGGTCAGTTCAACCTTGATATTATATATTTGAATTTGAAACCTCATAATGATATTTAAATATATCAAACTTTGATATTAATAATTAAATATTTAATTTAATTATTTCACACTTGATATTAAATCACTTTGATTTAATATTAAATCACCTTGATATTGTATACTTACCTTGAATAATTCACCCACTATTTAATAGAAACCAAGTCGGCCTTTGACATCAATGAAAACTCAATAGTGAATAATTCTAACAATCTACCCCTTTGTCATTGATGACAACCCTACAACGAAACTATCCTTTACAACAATAGGATCACAAATTTCTTCCCCTGACAAGCTGACCCCCCTTACTAAAATTCTCCCCCTTTGACATCAATGGCAAAGGCTCCTCGGGGTTGAAGGATAAGACACTTGACAATGCCCCCTTACTACCTGCTCTTCTTGAGACTTCAATGATGATATGGGAGTGAAAATCCCAAATTACTATACTCTTTTTCTTATTCCATTTTCTTTCTCCAAAATTTTGAGGACATATCCTTTTGAACAGTTTGACCATCCTCCTTGTTACTGGATTTCAAAATTTCAAGGAACACCATTCTACACCATTTAGCTATATGCCTAAAATTATCATATTTGTAAGAAATTATGTTCTAGTCCATGAGAGTTACAAATGAATTGAAATTTCTCTTTGTGAAGCACAAATTATTTTTAGCATGAATCTTGTAATGTACAACTTTATTACCAAATTGATGACATGAAAAGCAATAACCCTAGAATAAATATTGAAACCTCTCTGATTTCTTTGGAGGATATGGCCACATGGTTCTCTCATTATTGTTTCTGTGATGGACCTTGGTCCATGATGATGCTCTATTTTATTTCTTCTTGATGCTTCCACTTCTTAACACATCAGCATAGGTATTAGGTTCTTCTTTAATTATTTTCTTTGATGTCTTTATTCCTTTTGAGCTTGAATCCATATTTTGTTCATTTTGACTTTCTTAAAAATCAAGTCTAGTCTTTATAACCAAATATCTATGTGCTTTGATAATATCAACCATGATTTTTGTGCTTTTCTCAAACTAATGTAGCTTATAATTATATTATTTCACTTCCTTTATCATAGAGACAACCTGATGTTCCATTTTTTCACATTCCAACTCTTTTGATTTTAACTGCTCAACCATAAATTATTAAATTCACTTTGCCTATTCAATTTTCACTTTTAAGTCGGTGAGATCTTGTGAAAGCTTTGCCTTTGTCTTATCATCCTCTTATACTTGAGTCTCCAATCTTAAGTTCTTCTTTCTAAGCCTTTTCAACTCTTCAAGAGCAAAAACAAGTTCCTCTTCTATATCAACTATGGCTTCCTCTTCATTTTATGGATCTTTCTACTCTTCTTACTTTTAAACAATAGGAGCATCTTATTTCACCTTCATGGCCAAAAATAGGATTTCTTCTCTTTCAAGATCATAATGGCTTTCATTACTACTTTTTGAAGAATTGTTTGCTTCCTCAACATAAAGACTCTTCTTGTGCCTTTGAAATATCTTGTTCTCATGCTTGCTTTGACCGTGCCTATTTTTCTTTTCATGATAAATTTTTTTTTCCCTATTTTCTTGTAATACTTTTCTTCTTCACTACTACTACTTCCATCTTATGGGCACTGAGTTGCATAGTGACCAATGTTACCAAAATTAAAAAATTTCACAATATTCTTACATTTGTGTTTTCTTTGTACCTTTTTATTTCTTCGCACAAAGTTAGCTTCTTATTTGCTGCTCAATTCTTCACTTGACCTTGGTTCTTTATTCTTTGTCTTCTTTGAAGCTTTAAATGTGGCATCCTATTTGGATTTTTGATATTTTTAAGTCCTCATATCGTATGTTGTAATATTTCAGTGTAGCTCATCCGTGCTTAATATTTTAAGATCCTTCATTTCTTCAATCATCGAGACCTTTGCATCAAATCTCATGGGAAGTGACCTTAAGATTTTTTGAAAAATATTAGAGTCATCAATACTTTCTCCAAGTCCACGAATGGTTTTGACAATTTCATCAACACAAAGCAGATATCTGGTAATATCTTCCTCATATTTCATATTCAAGTCTTCAAACTTCCTCCTATGGGTTTGAAGTTTTGCCATTTTAACCTTGTCATCTACTTCATATGTTATTTTTAACTTGTCCCATATTTATTTTTTTGAGGTGCATTGCATGAATTTCACAAATTATGATTCAAATTATCCACTTAATATTGCATTCATTGCTTTGGCATTGTTTTCAAATGGTTTCTTGACATTTTGATTCATGGGAGGGGCTGCATTTGGTTTGAACCCATACACAACATATTTCCATATATCATAGCTATGTTCCATAAAATAGGTTTGCATCCTCACTCTCCATAAGGAATAGTTAGTCCCATCGAACAATGGAGCTCTATTTTATGAAATCCCTTATTGGTAAGCCATGTGTGTTCCTATAAGATCTTCATTCAAGTGGTTAGGATTTCAAAAAGGAACCTTCTATGATACCAAATAAAGAAACATATACTTATACTAAGAGAGGAGGTTAATAGTATAAAATAAAACATTTCTTTTCACACCAATAACTTGCTTTTATTCCACTATCATGTGCACCTTTTCTTCTTCTTCAAATGGCTAAATTGTCCTTCCTTTTAATTGGATTCTTGGGTGCACTAATACTCTCACTCTATCCTTGCACTATTTTATGCCTTAAATTATTTCAAATCAGTCCTTACATTTGTATGTGGCCACACTCTTTTTCTGATTTTTGTATGTACTCCAAAACAGAAAACTCTTCCTTCTTTCACTTATATCTCAGGCTGCTCTTATTTTATTCTTTTGCTCACTAGTTGCTATCAATCGATGCTATATATCCATAGGATAAAATTATGTGGCTCTCCTATTTAACTCTTGTCTATGCTTTGAAATTTTCATAATGGCTAGCTTGATCTACCTTCAAACCCTCAATAGATGCTACCACCTAATGTTGTTTATTCATTGGTGCTCAACCTCCTTTCATTTAGGTACCCCAACATTCCTCTTGAATTTATCAATGTGCATGCGTCTCTTTATCTAATTTCACCTTTTTATATTATGCTCATAAATGATACTTAGCTGGGATTCAAATATAATCGTGCTTGCAACTCAACAAATGGTGATTGTTATATCTTTAGAAATGTGCATCTCCCACACAAGCTATATTTTCATCTTGCTTCTAAGAAACTTCAAGTATTCTTAAAGTAGATGAATAAGATGGCTATCTCCTATAGAATAATCCTCATATAATTAATCTTTACTTTCAACCTTTTATTGTGCATGTTGTGTGTAGTTGTAACACATCCTCTAGGCATACTTGGTGATATTCATTGCTTCTCCTTCTCATTGGTGTTCATTGTTAACGTATTCGAGTGTGCACCAATTATATCTATCATAAAGTCTATGGTAATAAAAATGTTTCCTTGGATATTTATCATGTTGTATCCCCCTTTGGTAGTTTGTTACATTTTTGTTACACTTCATATGGATGTGTCCAAGCTCACTCAACACTTCCTTCGAAGGTCTTCTCCCTTTGATCAGTAACAAGAATATGAGTGCAACTTATCCCAACTTATGAAGCTATTATCTATTCATCCTTCTTCGTGAAAGTATACCTCATTCAACTTCTACAAAAATCCCTACCACAAATACCCATCACGCGATTGCGATTGTTGTTAATATCATGAAGAAGGCGTGATAGCTTAGGAGTTTCATGCTTTGGATCCAAATTCATATCAAGAAATTTTACCTTTTAATATTAAACCTTAATCTATAGCATCTCCGTTCTCGAGCTTGCTTTCACACTGATCATACGCTCCACTTGCGATCATCTATTTCTCCTTTTAACTTGACTACTACTCACCTTCAAACTTGTCTGTTGCTCGCTTACTCAATAGGAGGAATTTTGGTAGCTTTCATATGCACTACCACTACTGATGGAAAACTCTAGTCTCCTCAGTGATTGAGGATTGTGAAATCCTATTGTATGCATAGATGTATGATTACCTTACTTTAATATTGTGGAATAATCAGCGCCTTTGTCATTCACACTGATTCCCTATATTCGACATGTTCTATATTTTTGTTTTACTACTCATCCATATCGAATACATCCACTTCGATGCTACTGCTTAACGTGATATATATTCCAAAGAAATAATTACCAAAATGAAATGAACACTAGCCTTTTTATATGCACATTTATTTATTTATAAGAGAGGTCAGCTCAACCTTGATATTATATATTTGAATTTGAAACCTCACAATGATATTTAAATATATTAAACTTTGATATTAATAATTAAATATTTAATTTAATTATTTCACACTTAATATTAAATCACCTTGATATTGTATACTTGCCTTGAATAATTTTCCCACCATTTACTAGAAACCAAGTCGGTATTTGACATCAATGACAAATCAATAGTGAAATTCTAATAATATGGATAACTAAGGATGATGGAAAAAAGTAAAAAGAGGGAAGTGATGATTCGGTTCATGAGTACATGTAAACTCATGTGAATGCATAACATGTAGTTACATATGATTATTTTATACATGTGTGTTTATTTTAGAGTTCTATGTTTATGTTTGTCTGGGTGGCCATGAATATGTCTTGTACATGGGAGCTACCCTTCGTTAATATAGCAGTGAATTTGAAAATGAGTAACCATATGTTTAATTTATAAGGTAGAGTTAGAAAAATTATTATTAAAATAATTGTGAGATTTTTTTTGGAATGTTAAAAGGAAATTATTTCCATTTTGATAATACACTAAACATTTATTCTTTATGGTGCTTATTCAAATATTTTTATTATTAAAAAAAATGGGGAGTTTGGAATTTCTTCATGTTGATGGTTAAAAATGTGTTTAAAAATAATGATTTAAACTTCATTCCCATCTAGTGTGCTGCATCGAGTTTTTTTAGTTGTGATCTCTGAGTTTTTAGAGTGATGGGATATGGAAGAAAATAGGAAAGTGGCGCATGAGGAAGGGGGGTCGAAGAAAAAAGAAAGAGGAGGAAAAAACCTACTCTTGGAGGAAAAAGCCGATTGGACAGAGGAGATAACCAAAAAGTATCATTGAGCATTACAAATGCACTGGTCACTCTTTTATACCATCTAAATTCTATTTGATAGCTTAAGAAAATAGAAAAGGAAATATTGGTATGTGTGCCAATTGGAAAATTGTAATGAATGTGTATGGTGTTTGATGTAATTGATATCTACTTTAGCTATTTCAAATTATTGATTGCATGTGTGTGTCATCAAATGTTGTAGAAAGGATACCATTGTGCAATTAAATATCATAGAAAGGATAACATTGTGCAATAAAATATCATAGAAAGGATAACAGTGTGTATGATGATATCCAAGAACAAATATAAGTGATTGTGCATAATTTATTTTTTGGAAATGAAAGCAAAATATGTATGTGTGTGCTTTCTGGAATTGAATATTATGGATTTTATTGGCTGCATTATAACTTAAATAGCTTCTTTAAAATCTATTTTAAAATACTTTGTTCACCTTTTGGAAGATGAAATAGCTACCATGTTGACACTTTGGCTTGATATTGCATTGAAATGCATGTACGAGTGGTTTTCCACAAGCTGAGAGTAATTCAGTAAATATGGATGTAGAGGTGCTATGTTGATATAAAGCAATTGTGTGCATGTGTGATTCTATCTTCCAAATTGAACATCTTTTCTTAAGTGTTTTGTATGTTGTTGTGTTGAGTGATGCATGGATAGTTTAAAGTGTCAAGGTAGTTGCATCCATTTCAAGCTAAGGAACTGTAATCTGATCTCCAAATGAACAAGAGTTCTAAGTGATGAAGATGCACCATTAGAGCTCAGTTGTAGATGAAAATCCTTAAAATATAGAAGTCACAGCTAGTTAGAAAGAGTGAATGACGTAGCCATGGAAGGAAAGGTTCAACGGTGGCTAATGTTATCTTAGTGGTCATTCCTTTGAATCTCATGCAAACATCTTTCATATGATAATTGTTAGATTGTACAGGAGTTGAGAGATGTAGATACTGGTACTCAAATTTTGTAACCCCACGGATGGTGTCTACTTGTTAAAAATATTGTGTTTGCAAAGATGAAAGATATGTAAACATTACTTTTTGTTTAGCATTAGAAAAAAAGATGATATTTTAAATTCTATCCATTTATTTGGAGTTATTGTAAATAATATATCTGAAGACATTTCTTTCAAACTATTAGTAGTTTTGTTGATGATTTGAATAAGAAAAATATATCTTATTCATTGTTTATTTCTAGCCTATAATCAACTCAAGAAATGAAGTTGTAGAAGACTATTATAATGTAGTAGCCTATATATTATTGCTATTAATAACTGATTAAATACATCTCTGAAGGCACAAGTTAAATACTAGAACTATGGTGAACTATATTATTAAATTGTAAGGAACCTTATATTATCTAACTTCCCTAAACTCAATACATCACTATATTTGTGAGTTTGTAGTATTAAAAGAATGCTTTGGAAATCATAGAGTGTGAATACCTTTAAAACCTTTCATAGGGCATAATAGAAAGTAGAAGTCAATGGTTGATAACATAAATTTAACCTTGAGATATGTATCTATAGAATTGGTAAAAGTAAACATTTGAAGACCAATATAAAATTGTATTCGATATTGATTTAGCTATCACCTTAAGCTAAAATATTTTGTTTAGTAGAATATTATAAACTATAAGGTGTAGGATTATTTAATATATTTTATTCTAAAATGGGAAGCTTATAGTTGGGAAGTCTAAGTATGAAATTAATATAAAATGAGATTGCTGGAAAACAATCCTTGTGCATTTCTGCAACTATTGTATTATTATTTAGAAAGTGATAAAGATTTATTTACCTAAGGAGTTGTAAGCTCTTGTTGAGTAATGTACACAATATATGTATAAATCCTATAAGTTTTCAATACCTTTTATTGATCATGAGAAAAATAATTTATGAGTTTTGGAAATGAGAATTTTTCCTACTTTGTGATCTCTTAATTATTAGATGAGATAGAATTAATCTAGTTTAGTGAACCAAATAGAGCTAGTAGTGTAAAGAGATCATATTTTGGAATAATTCCATTCCTTTATATCATCAAGAAGGATGATTGTGATATTGATACACCCAAAGTTGCTAAGGTGCAAGTCGACACAGAGCAAGTCTCAAAGTAACTGAATTCTTAACAGAATTGGTCAAATAAATACTAGGTTGGAAAATATCACGAGGGTCAGTATGGGATACCTTCTCTAGGTTGTTGTAAGATAGTAGAGTGATAAGTCTCATGCTCACTAGACTTTACTAGTTAGCCATGATGTTTGGTATGGGAAAAATGATCATGAGTCTGAAGGGGCATGTGTGATTAAGACCAAGTTTAGTGTAGTGACAGGGCTCTAACTAGATCCAAGAAGTGGACAACCAGTTAGACACCAAATATATAATTACACTGATCCCTTGCATAAATAAATATTGAATAAGTCAATTGGATGGGTCGTAGATTCATTTATGCTATGGGATGGGGAAAGATAGCATCTCAACCCTCATGCAAGAACAAGAGCATGTAAATGGGAAAATTCAACTTCACTAATGGAATATTCATAGGATTTAACCAATATCATTGACTTGGGTGGCTATCTATAATAATTCTGAACCCAAAAGTGGTGAAAGAGACCTATACAATATTTAATCTTATGATTATATTTTATTGAGTGAATTAAATTTTGCTATGAACTAAAAAGCATTCCTATAAAAAAACCGTAGATAAAAAATTATACCTCCTATGATAGTCTTTGATGTCTTGATGGTACAACCAAATGAGTTAGGATTGGGTTGTTACATATGGTATCAGAGCAAAAATGATTCTATGTTGAAGACTCTAATTGTGAAATTTGTGTAGTGTAATGCAAAAACTAATAATTACTCTTTCACCTATAGGTCAATGGTATGAATGCTACGAGTTGGATATTTAGGAAATCATGTGGGATTCAGGGAGGAAGAAGCCATCGAAAGACCCATAAGGGTATCGAGGACGAGAAATAGACAAGAGGGTCGTCAACATGAAATAAGGATGAAACAGATGAACACACATCCTCCAAATAAACTTGATAGAGAGAAGGAAAATCTTGCAAAGGTTGTTCAATTATTGCAAAATCACATGGAAAAAAAAAGGGAAGAGTTGGCCCAACAAAAAACTCACATGGCCTAACAACAAGAATTTATTGTACAACAAAAATAGGTCATAGAAGACCTAGCTAGAGAGAGAAACTAGACTAAGCAAGGGAGAAGAAGCACCTAGGGAACTTGTACGATCCATTACTGGTAGGACCAGGGTGAGTAAATAATTGGATAGGAACATGAAGAAGGTCCTAATATCCAAATTCAATGGGAAAGGTGATGGTGATACAATTGAAAATTGGCTAAATGAACTAGAATTATACTTTTCTCTAGTTATTTTATCATCTGAATCTTAAAAAGCATTGGTAGTTATGAACATGACTGAAGTGGCCCTGGACTAATGGAAATCCTATAAGATAGGACATAATATATAAGCTATTGACCTCATATGGGAGGATTTTTCCAAGGAATTTAGAGATAGATTTTTGACCAAACAACATTATGTAGAAAAGTTTGGTGAGTTTCCCAATCTGCATCAGGAAAACATGACAGTGCGTGATTACCACCAAAAGTTTAGTTGACTATTAAAATATGCATCTCAATATGAAAGAAATGAATAAATGAAGTCAAAAATTCATTTTGGGATTGCATCTTAGAAATATGATGGTGGTAAATATGCACAACCCTATAAATATACCCACAACTTTTGATTTGGCAAGAAAAGAAGAAGCTAACTAGGAAACTAGAAAGGTGTATTTTAATTATCAAAAGCTATCTAAAAAGGAAAAATATGATCTTAGAAAGAAGAAAAGTGTTGGGTTTATGAAATGGGAGAAATATCAAAACAAGAAACCTAAAGGAGGAGATCAAAATAGAAAAGGAGGTATAAATAAATCTAATTATCAGGGTAATAATTTTAGGAAGGAGGGCAAAGAGGTTTCTAAAATACAAGATCAAAAACTATTTAATCTAGAAATATCTAGAGAGATAGCATCTCGGGGTAGAAATGAGAATAGCAATAGGAGCAATATAGGTCCACTAAATGGATGCTACATCTCCCAAGGAGCTCATTATGTTATTAAATATCCCCACCAAGCCAATCTTCATCAAAAAGCTCTAGAAGAAGCCACCCACAAGATCTTTGTAGCCATAGTTAGTTCTCAACTTGGTGTTCAAATTATTTTGTTAAACGAATTTTGTTTTGATAAATATGTGCAATTTTTGATAGATAGTGGATCAATTGATAGCTTTGTTTCCACTAGATTAGTGAGGGACTTACTTGAAAGACGTAGGTTTTTGACCAATGGTTTCAAGGTAGAGTATAGGTTAGGACAAACCTACCAAGTTAACCAATATTTTTTTGACCCTCATATCACTTTGCCACAAGGAAGGACTAATTGAATTTTGTATGTGGTACCTTTGCATATATTTGATATTATTATGGGAGTTGACTAGTTAAAGCACATAAGGCTCTTCTAAATTTTGAAGAGAGATGGGTGGAGTTTATGAATGAATCTAATAAAAGGATTAGAATTTGTTGCCTTAGAGGTGAAGTTAAACCAAATTTATTGTTTTCTATCTAGATAAAGAAATTTATTAGGAAGAGGAGAATGATATTCATAGTTTTTTTTTGAAAAATAATTTGAAAAAAATTGTATTAAAAAAAAGAGATCATTTACAAGTTGGGATGAGACTTTTCCCAACCTTAGCCAAAGAGAACACATGTTTACAATAGTAAAAGAAGATTTGCATTGGAGCAAAATATCATAAACCATATTTCTAGAATGATTGTTCACCTGTTTACAACTATAAAATAAGATCTACATTGAAGCACAAATATCCTAAACAGTATTTTTGGAATGGTTATCCAAATTAGCTAATCACTGGATTTGCTCACCAACCTACCTAATCATCTCATCCTCAATAGCCATGTCACTATGCCACTAAACCCCTACCTCCTTCTTAGTACCCATATTAGCTAGGAAGTCTGCCACTTTATTTAGATCTCTACTCACATAAACTAGAATCACATCATCTAATTCCCTCTATAATTCCTTAATTTGGGTGACAAGAATCCTCAACCACCATGTTTTAAAAGAAAAGTTCCTCATGCAATCTAGAGCTCCAACCATTATTTGAGAATATGATTCTAGGATTATCCTCCTGTGACCTTGTTTTACTGCCCAAATAGAAGCATATTTGATAGCTAAGGCTTCTGCTTCATTGTTTGTGGCTCTTCCCAAGCCTTGCAGTTCCCAATAGAGCACTATTCCAACATGATTCCGGCAAACCACTCCAATTCTAGCTCTACCCGGATTGCCTTTTGCAGCTCCATCAGTATTAATTTTAATCCAACCTTCTAGGGGTGGTTTCCAACTAGCTCTTTCCTATCCCTCTTGCACTTCAAATTCCTTCTACATTTCCCCAATAACAACCTGGGTTTCCTCTTTAGCATAGACTACCACAATTTTTGTGACTTTGCTCCAAATGACCTACCAAACTCCATCTAAAGAAGAAAAAGTTTCTCTAAAATTTTTGGCATTTCTCTCCAACCACACTTTCCACCAAATGAAGTTTAATCCAAGCTCCCAAACAATACAAAGAGCTTTAGATTTAAATCTACCCCTCTTCCATCTTTCCCAAATATTAATCCGATTCAAATCACCATTAACTTGAGTTTTATAATATAAAAACCATCTCTCCCAAATCTGGCACAAGAATGGGGACTCAAACATCAAGTGATCAGTTGTTTCCTCACTCTTGTAGAATAAAATAAATTGAGATGTACCAATGATTCCCCTACATCAGAGATTATCAAAATTAATAATTCCATTATGCATGAACTGCCAGGAAAAAAAGTTTACTTTTGACCAACCCTTGGACTACTAAATCTTTCTCCAATCCTCAACATGATATGTATGAAGAGGAGGCTCTGGAAGGATCTTATCATATCCATACTTCACTGTGTAGACACCAAGGCTCCCATAGCCTCAAGATAATTCATCTTCCTCATCTCTACCTATGAGAAATATTTCTGCCAAGATTTTAGTCATGATGGGTGTCAAATCCGGAGGGATTGAAATTGGCCACTCATCCAAATTCTTAAACTACTTAAACTTATAATCCCCCATTTGATTAGTGTTGAAATAACTTTCAATTTGGAGCTACCCCCTGGTTTATATGGCTATTTTTATTGGTTGTAGTTCAGGAAATTCAAAAATGATAGGTGGGTATTGATCCCATGAATCTGTCCAAAATCGTGCCTTCTCCCCTCTCCCCACTTTCAAAAATAATCGATATTTTACTACCTGAGATCCTAACTTGAGAGCCTACCACACTAAGGATCCATTACCATCCAAAGGGAAATGACCCACCTCATTTGGGTTTACCTATCCCAAATATTTACTAGTTAATATTCTACTGAAGAAAGAAGTTGGTTGGGAAATACACCTCCAGTAAAGCTTTCCAGCCAAAGCTTTATTATTTAACTTTGATCTTCTCATTCCCAAACCTCATTTTACCTTGGGCTGACTTAATTTCTCCCAACCTACTAAGGCCCATTTCCTCTCTCCTTTTACTCCTTCCAATAAATATTTTCTAGCCATCTTGTCCAACTCTTTCCATATGGTATGTGGGACAACAAGGATAGAAAATTTATAAATTGGCATGGCCTGAATGACTGACTATAAAATGTTAATCTACCCCCATAGCTTAACCATTTGTGAGACCAATGATTAATTTTGTCCTTGATATAGTCCAAAATATTCCTCCAGATATCTATTTTTAGTTTTTTTAAATGCAAATGGACCCCCAAGTATACCACTAGGAGATAAGTCCTTGTGAATCCCAAGATCTCTAAAATTCTATCCTGAAGCCTTTGATCAAGATTGAAAAAGACCACTTTGGTTTTTATCATTGATGACTTGGTTTGTAGCCCTAAAGGTAGACATTAAGTTTATCTTTAATCATTATTGCTCTCTTGGCCACTCCCACCAATCTTGTGTCATCCACAAATTGTAGGTGAGTCAAAACTTCCTCACCCACCTTGATACCTGTTAGCAAACCTTGTTGTCTTCTCCTCAATATGAGTCTACCCAATCCTTCAGCCAATATAAGAAAAATATAGGGAGAGCAAGGATCTCCTTGATGAAGGCCTCAAGTAGCTCCAAATAGTTGTGAGGGAAGACCCTTGATTAACACTGAGTATGTTGGAGTAGAAACACAACTCATGACCCATTCTATCCAATCCTGAGAGAAACCAAAGGCTGCCATCATCTTTGACAAGAATCTCAACTCCACCCTATCATAAGCCTTTGACATATCTAATTTTATGCACATTCCTCTATTACCAGATGTTTAGATTGAATGGATTACCTCCCGAGATAGAACCAAACCATCCAAGATCTGCCTACCCTCTACAAAACCCCCTTGCTCTGAGGATATAATGCTATGTAAAAGAGGTTTTAGCCGCTCAACCATTACCTTTGTGATTATTTTATATATGACATTGCATAAGACAATAGGTCTATAATATAAAATATGTACCCCCTCCTCCCATTTTGTAATTAAGGTAATAGAAGTATGATTTAATACTTTAAGCATTCTTTTACTACCTTTGGACTCCTCTATAACAACCATTACATCCTCCTCCAAGTTATCCTCGAAAAAACTCAATTGGAAAGCCATCTGGACCTGGTGTTTTTTGGTGCTCATTCCAAAGACTAAATTATTCAGTTCCTATCTATTAATGGGTTTAAGTAGGTCCTGATTTTCTTCTTCAGAGATAATAGAGGGTATGACATCAATAACTTCTTTTTGAGCCTCTTCATCTTGCACCATACTTTCCTTAAATAGTTTAGAAAAATAATCCATTGAATGGAAATGCATATATGGAATTGTATCAAAGGAGTGTTTGTTCTCATATTGAAGAGCTTCCATGTTGTTCATTTGTCTCCTAGCACAAGCAATCCGATGGAAAATTTTGGTATTTTTATCACCTTCTAATAACCAAGTGGTTCTTACTCTTTTTTTCCAGTAGGTCTCCTCTTGGTTGTCAATGTCCTCAACCACTTTACACAATGCATCATCCTATTCTTTGAGCTTCTCTATAATTGTTCCTTCCCTCAAGTGTTTTTGAACCTCATCCCATATGGCCACCAATGGAGCTCTTTGGACCTGGAAGTCTATCTTGTTAGCTCACCTCCATTGTTTCAGGATCTTTGACATAATGAAGTTGTTTGTGGAATCTAAACATTATTGTCCCATATGTTGGGTTACCTTCTTCCCACCACTATGGAATTTTATTTCAAAGTTCCTCTTTTTGTAACCAAAAATTTTCAAATTTAAATGGTTTGTGATGTTGCACTATCTTGATCCCTCCTTCCAAAAAAATGGGAAAGTGATCTAAAACTGGACCCTCCAAAATCTGAAATTTTATATTCCATTTTACAAATGCCTCCTCTAAAACCAAAAAATGGTCTAACTTCACCTTCCTTCTATGTGACTCCCTCCTCTTATTAGTCCAAGTATAGTTGGTTCCAGGGCATTTAATATCCACCAAGTGTAATACCTAGACTTGGGCAATCATAATTCGATCCCTTGGGTCCAAAATTGGGGTTCCCCCTTCCTGATCTCTAGAGGATAATTTAGCATTAAAATCCCTAGCAATAATCCAGTCTAACTCTTCCCTTGAGACTCTCATGTTATGCACAACTTTCCATTGATGCATCTAACCATCTAGGTTTTGAGCCCCATAAAAATTTGTGATTAAAACATGTTTAGTTGTGACATTATTTCTAAAATATGATGTGAGAACACCCCTCCAAGCTATATGTTCTATTGCAGTCCATTAAAGAGAGTTCCAAAGAGTAACCATCCCCCCTAAGGCCCCTTTGGAAGCAACTTCCATATGAGCAACACCCCTCAAAAGTCTGTTAATTGTTTTACACGTAAGATCCAATGAAATTTTTGTCTCCTGGATAAGCAAAAAATATGGTTTACATTTTTCTAAGAGACTTCAAACAACAGATTGATGAGTTCTACTATTTAAACCCCTAACATTCCATGATTGTATAATCATTGGTTACCTTGAGAGCAATAAAAATATATTGGCCTCACCAATTCTCCAGTGATCAATTTGTCTCCTTGAACTGCTATCAATTCCTTATTTTTTATACCCACTCCTTGAGAGCTGCTATTTTTTGATCATTTTTCCACCTGAGTTATCCCTAGAGTTGACATTTCTTTGTTCTTTTCTGCTATGCCCATGCTGATATCCTTAATTATTGGTTGATCTTGGTTATGCACTATCAATACCCCTACACTCTCTGACTGCGGTAACTCACTATACTCAATTACCTACTCTATGATGGGGGGAGATGAAAGAGGAGCTTGAACATGGCTGTTATTATTTTCATTATTCCCATCCACTCATTCCATGAATTGTTCTTCTTCTTGGTCCATTAGTGTCTTAAATATCTCATACCTATTGGAGGGCTTGAGTTGGGTTTGCTCTTTACCATATTTTTTTTTTGCCTTCTCCTTCTTTTGGACTTTTCAAAACCATCTCCTTGTGCTTCTTTACCCTAAGAAATATTGGTTGGTTCTTTGTTGATAGTTGAATTACCCTCCTTAGGAATATTTTACATTCCTAGAGGAGCCTCCATTTTTATGTTCATATTATTTGGGCAAGATAGGGCTAAATGCCCATATTTGTGGTAAACTCTGCATCTGAAGGGCAATGCCTCATAATCTAATTGTTGAATCCAAGATAGTCCTACAAGTTCAAGTTCCACCTCTGCTAGTAGAGGCTGGCTAAGATCCATTTCCACACATAATCTTGCATAAATAGTTGTGTTTCCTTCTATTGTGTCTTTAGAAACACCCAAATGTCTTCCAAGGGAATTATCGATAATTTCCAATACCTGCTCACTCCAAAAATCCATTGGAAGTGCATACAAACAGATCCAAACCGGGACAACAATGGGTTCAATTCGAGGATCAAATCCCACTCTCTAGGGTTGAACAAATAATCCTGCCGGACCATGATTCCTCTTTCCTGATTTGAAAGCCCTATTTATATCGGCAAGTGAAGAAAAACTAACAATAAAATATCCATTGCTAATAAACCACAAAGAATACTCACCAAGAGGCTCCCAATTTTACTGGACCCAAGAATGCAAAAAAATTAGGGTAGGGCGAATACCCATGAATTTATAGATCAAATCATGATTGGCTCTATATAAAACTATTTCTTCGACCATCCTTTGCTCAATGACAATATTTGGCCTTGATTCTTACTGTGGTAAGCATCCATTAACTCGTTGAGATGTTGATCTATTTCTAGTAGCCATAAAGAGCATTTTTAATGCAATTTTTTGTGCTTCTTCAGTATTTGATGGAGATTTATCCTTTAACAAATCTGCAAAAGAACTATGTCTCTCTAGAAGAGGATCCGGAGGTGTCCCCATTGGGTCCTCCTGGGGCAGCAATCTTTTCTTCAAATCCATAGTAACCAGAAATCTCTTTGGCTACCCAACTCATCAATGATATTCATAGTTAAGATAAATAAGAAATATGAAACTAAAATGGAATTCAACCTCTTTTAAAAATATCCTGTGTTAAGAGAATTCAGGGATGTGTTTCCAGAGGGCCTCCTAGGGTTACCTCCTTAGAGGGAGTTTGAATTTTCTATTGAATTTTTACCTGGAGCTACACCTATTGCAAGGGCACCATATAGAATGACTCCTATTGAGCTACAAGAGCTCAAAACACAACTCCAGGATTTGCTAGAAAAATGACTAATTAAGCCAAGTGTGTCACCTTGGGGAGCTCCTATCTTGTTTGTTAAAAAGAAAGATAGTACCTTGAGGATGTGCATTGATTATCGAATGCTAAATAAGGTAACTATCAAAAATAGGTATTCGTTACCTAGAATTGATGACCTATTCGATAAATTAAAAGGAGAAACCATCTTCTCAAATATTGACTTACGATATGGTTATCATCAATTGAGAATACGAGAAGAAGACACATATAAAACAACATTTAGGACAAGGTATGGATATTTTGAATTTACTATCCTACCTTTTGGGCTAACTAATTCCCTAGCCACATTCATGAATCTCATGAATAGCATTTTCCAAAAGTAGTTGGACCGGTTTGTGCTTGTATTTTTGGATGACATACTGATCTATTCCAAAAACAACGAGGAACATGATCAACATATGATAATTGTGCTTGGGATTCTTAAAAAGAATCAATTGCATGGAAAATTATCAAAATGTGAGTTTTATACTCCACAAGTACAATATTTGGGACACATTTATTTTTATGAGGGGATTGTAATAGATCCCAAGAAAATAGAAGCAATTGTTGATTGGCCAACACCTACTAATGTGACTGAGGTGCGAAGCTTTATGGGGATTGTAGGATATTATAGACATTTTTTAGAGGATTTTCAAGAATTTCCCAACCCATTATAAATCTTCAAAGGAAAGGTAAAGCTTTAAAATGGACAAAGCAGTGTGAGGAAGCTTTTCAGGATTTAAAAGAAAGGTTGACAACCACACCTATTTTACAATTACCTGATCCTAACAAGAAATTTATAGTGTGTATTGATGCATCAATTGAGGGGTTAGGTGGGGTTTTGACCTAGGGTGATGTGGTTATTGCCTATGAGTCTAGAAAACTTAAGAGGCATGAGATAAATTATGCCACTCATGATTTGGATTTGGTAGCGGTTGTACATGCACTAAAGGTTTGGAGACACTATTTGTTGGGAAAACCATTTGAATTAAAGATAGATCATTAGAGTCTAAGATACATATTTACTCAACCTTTATTGAATGCCAAGAAAAAATGTTGGATAGAATTTTTAGCTGAGTATGATTTTTGCATCGAGTATATTAAAGGTAAGGAGAATAATATTTTTGACACTCTAAGTAGGAGAGGGAGCATAACTACAATATCAAAATACCATTATGATCGAATAAATAAAATCAAAGTATTGCAAGGAAAAGATGAATTTTATTAGATTTGTAGTGATCAGGTTGAGCAAGAACCTAGAAAGAATACAAACTTTGTTTTTAAAAATGATCTATTATTTTATAAGAATAGATTGGTAGTCCCTAGTACAAAGGGATTGAGAGAAATAATTTTGAAGGAGGCACACAATACTCCTTATTCTGCACATCCAGGAGGGGTGAAAATGCATAAGAACTTGATAAAAGCTTAGTTTTGGCTAGGAATGAAAAAGGATATCACGAGTTATGTGGCTATATGTTTAGAGTGCCAAAGAGTGAAAGCAAAACATCTACATCCAATTGGAAACTTGTACCCACATGGGATAACTACATAAAAATGGCAACTGGTTTCAATGGATTTTATAGTGGGTTTGCCTAAAACAATATTTAGGAATGATGTTATATTGGTAGTGGTGGATAAGCTAACCAAGGTTGCATATTATATACCAAGTAATGTGTAGGATGACTCATCTGCAATTTCTAGTAAATTTTCCAAAGAAGTGGTAAGACTACACAAGTTTCCAGAGGTTATAATCTATGATAGAGATTCTCGCTTCACCTCTAAATTTTGGCAAGCATTGCATGAGGTATTGGGAACCAAATTGAATATCAGTACTTCTTATCACCCTAAGACAGATGGGAAAACCGAAAGGGTAAATCAGGTATTGGAATATATGCTAAGAATATACTGCATGGATTAGCATGCAAAGTGGGAAGACTATTTATACCTAGTGGAATTTGCATACAATAACAATTATCATGCATCACTAGGTATGGAAAAAATTGAAGCATTATATGAAAGGAGATGCAAAAATACCTTATCTTAGGATAATCCAGAAGATCGAGTAATGATCAAACCAAAAATTGTCAAAGAAATGGAAGATCGATTGAAAATAATTTAGTAGAAGTTGAAAGAGGTTGTATATCACCATAAGAGCTACACGAACCTCAAAAGGACATCGAGGGAATATTTTGTGGGAGACAAGGTATTCTTAAGGGTGAAACCAACTAAAAGTTCCATAAAATATTCCAAGCTTGACTCCAGATATGTGGGTCCATTTAAAATTGTGGCCAAGATAAGCCTTGTTGCATACAGACTTGCTCTACCACCAAGCCTATCCAAAATTCACAATGTCTTCCATGTGTCCCTCTTTAGAAAATATATTTTTGATCCTACTCATGTTTTGGATGTCTCCAAATTGTAGATGACCAATCCACTAAAATTTGAAGTTTGACTTGTTCATGTGCTTGGTTTTCAAACCAAGAATCTAAGGAAAAGAAGCATAGAGCAATGTTGAGTCCAATGGGACCACTACTTAGATAGAAATGCCACATGGGAGATTGTGGTATATATGTAGCAACAATTTCCTTATCTGTTTGAGTAGATATAGACATTATAAAAATATTTCTTTAAAAAAAATATGGATATATATGTGCATATGGATATAAAATTGGACACTGAGTAGAGTAGTTTGTATGTGTTTTGAGTTACTAAGTAGAGTAGCTTGCTTATGTGATGTATATATAATTTGGATTGCTCTTGGAAATTTTTTTGAATGCAATATAATGTATAAAATGAATGTTCAAATATGAATGATTTGAAATTTAAAGATGATTTTCTTTTCTTTTTCTACAAGAAAAAGAAGAATGATTTACAAGTTGGTATGAATAATTTGACATATATGAAAGATTATATTGGATATACATAATTGAATTATTTGATTATGCCATGAAACATAGGGGATGTGTTTATTTCTAGTGGGGGAGGATGTAATAACCCTCCTCACACAACCTTGTTAGCAAAATAATTGATGAATCAAATTGCCTTCTTCTTTGGAATGTGATACTGCTAATGGTGTTATGTAGGCAGGTTAAAGAATATTCATTGGACGGATAACTAAGGATGATGGAAATAGGTAAAAAGGGGGAAGTGATGATTATGATCGTGAGTACATGGAAACTCACGTGAATGCATAACATGTAGTTGCATATGAGTATTATGTATATGTGTATTTATTTTGGAGTTCTATGTTGATGTTTGTCTAGGTGGCAATGAAGATGTCTTGTACATGGGAGCTACCCTTTGTTAATCTAGCAGTGAATGTGAAATGGGTAACCATATGTTTAATTTATAAAAGGTAGAGTTAGGAAAATTATTATTATAATAATTGTGAGATTTTTTTGGGAATGTTAAAAGGAAATGATTTCCATGTTGATAATACCCCAAATATTTATGCTTAAAGGTGCTTTTTCAAATATTTTGATTATTAAAAAAATGGGAGTTTGGAATTTCTTCACATTTATGGTTGAAAATGTATTTAAAAATAATGATTTAAACTTCATCCCCATATAGCACACTACATGGAGTTTGTTTAGTTGTGATCTCTAGGTTTTTAGAGTGATGGGAAATGGAAGAAAAGAGGATGGTGGTGCATGAGGAAGGAGGATCGAAGAAAAATAAAGAGGGAGGAAAAAACTTGCTCTTGGAGGAAAAATGTGACTAGAAAGAGGAGATAACCAAAAAGTATCATTGAGCATTACAACTACACAAGTCACTCTTTTATACCATCTGAATTCTTTTTGATAGCTTAAGCAAATAGAAAAGTAAATTTTGGTATGTGTGCCAATTGGAAAACTATAATGACAGTGTATGATGTTTGTTGTAATTGATATCTACTTTGGCTATTTGAAATTATTGATTGCATGGGCATGTTCTCAAATATCGTAGAAATGATAACATTGTGCAATAAATGTCATAGAAAGGATAACATTGTGTATGATGATATCTAGGAACGAATATCAGAGATTGTGCACAATATATTTTTTGGAAATGAAATATAGCACAAGATGTATGTGTGTGATTTATAGAATTGAATGTTATGGATGCATTTGAATGCATGATAACTAAAATAGCTTCTTTAGAATCTATTTTAAAATACTTTTTTCACCTTTTGGAAGATGAAATAGCTAGCATGTTGACACTTTGGATTGATAATGAATTGAAACACATGTGCAAGTGGTTATCTGTGAGCTGAGAGTAATTTAGTAATTATGGATGTATATGCACTATGTTGATATAAAGCCATTATGTGCATGTGTGATTTTATCTTCCAAACTAAACTTCTTTTCTCTTAAGATTTTTGTATGTTGCTATGTTGTGTGATGCATGGATAGTTAAACGTGTCATGGTAGTTGCATCCATTTCAAGCTAAGGAACCATAATCTAATCCCCAAATGAACAAGAGTTGTAAGTGATGAAGATGCACCACCAGAGCTCGCCTATAGATGAAAATCCTTGAAATATGGAAGTCACAACTGGTTTGGCAGAGTAAACTACATAGCCATGGAAGGAAAGGTTCGATGGTGGTTAATGTTATCTTAATGGTCATTCCACTGAATCTCGTGTAGATGGATTTTGTATTATAATTGCTAGATTGTACAATAGTTGAGAGATGTAGATACTGGTATTTAAAGTTTGTGATCCTATGGATGGTGTCTACTTGTTAAACATTTTGTGTTTGCAAAGATGAAAGAGATGTAAAAAATACTTTTTGTTTAGCATTAGAAAACAAGATGATCTTAAGAATTCTATCAATTTATTTGGAGTTATTGTAAATGATATATCTAAAGACATTCCTATCAAACTATTAGTAGTTTGGTTGATGATTTGAATGAGCAAAAGATATCTAGTGATAGGCCGCCCCGGGGCCGGCCTGGGGGGGTGGGGGGGGGGCCCCCCCCCCGGGGGGGCGGGGCCGGGGGGGCCCCGCCCCGGCCGGCCCCCCCGGGGGGGGGGCGCCCCCCCCCGGCCCGCGCCCCGCGCGCGCCCGCGCGCGGGGGGGGGGGCGCGGCGGCGCCTCTTGGGGGTTCCGCCCCGCCGGCCCGCGGCGGCGGCGGCGGGCGGGCCCGGCGCCGCGGGCGCGCCCCGCCCCCCCGGCCCCGCCCGCCCGCGCGGGGGGGGGGGGGGGGGGGGGCGGGCGCGGGCGGGGCGCCCACCCCGGCGGCCCCCCGGGGCGGCCGCCGCGGGGGGCCGGGGGGGGGGGGGGCGCGGGGGGGGGGGGGGGGGGGGGGGGGGGGGGGGGGGGGGGGGGGGGGGGGGGGGGGGCCGCCCCCCCCCCGGGGGCCCCGCGGCGGGGGGGCGCCGGGGGGCCCGGGCCCGCCCCCCCGCGCCCCCCCGCGCCCCGCCCCGGCGGCCGCGGGCCCCGCGGCCCGGCGCGGGGGGGGGGGGGGGGGGGGGGGGGGGGGGGGGGGGGGGGGGCGCCGGCGGCGGGGGGCGGCGGGGGGGGGGGGGGGCGGGGGCGGGCGGGCGGGCGGGGGGGGGGGGTGGGGCGGCGGGGGGGGGGCCGCGGCGCCGCGGGGGGGGGGGGGGGGGGGGGGGATAGGATAGGTAGATGAAGAGTCATGGGTAGAGTAAAGTCCATGTCACATATCCTCCTATATATATGCCTTGAGGTATTTAGAGAGTGTGTGAGTGAGACTTAAGTTACTATAGTGATTTGTAGTTAGAGTACAATGTAGTTCTTTCATTGAAATTATGAAGTGTTCATGTCCTCCATTATAATACATTGTACTATTTTTGTGAGCATCCATTAATGGTATATTTTTGAGTTATTGTAGAAATTTATCTTATAGTTTTCCTACATATTATAGTACCATTATCATATATTTATCATTGCTTGTTCATTTTACATCTTACATGGTTGTATTTCCTTTAATATAAATAATCAAAAGATAACAATATCTATTTGTCATTTTATTTCTTGCATCACCTATTTGCATATTTCCTAGTAAATTAGATTATTATACTTTCTCTATCCAGGCCCACACACCTCCTAGCTAGAGATCCTTATTACATCATTTATAAAATGAAATATACCTTGTTCAAACTCATTCTATTATATCCTTAGGCAAAAGTGTTGCTAAATTATAGGTTAGTTTTCATTGTTGCCCTCTATTTCTAATACAATAGAAACTAAGTTCATACTCATAGAATGCTAAAGCACTAGAAGCAAATCACTCACCTAGGGGTACTTTTATCAGTAAGCACACAATCATTATTTCATCATTCTACAATAGTTTATCTCATATTTTGAACAAGGGTCTAATGCTAATCAAGGGAGCCATACACTCTTCTCTAGTCTAAACAGATACCTTTGCTACTAACTTATATTTTTTGTCTATTTTATAGGTTGGAAAAAGTACCATTAGAAAATAATAGCACCAACAATGCTTCTATGGACTGGCAACGCTTTTGTAGATTAGTGGTGTTTCTACCACAAAGGTAAAATTTTGAGTTTTAGGTTCCAATATTTTATTTTTTAGCACTTTAGATCATAGATTTATCTATTTCCTATATTGTTAGGGCACCAATTTTAATATTGCATATAATCAAAGTAATATTGTAGATATACACATTATGAATTTCTTGCTGTATCATCCCCTTGAATCCTTGCTCTTCATGAAATTATATTTTCATTCATCATTGGAAAGATAATAGCATTTAGTTCAATAAGACATATTTGCTATAATGTTTGATGCATTTGTAGCTAGCATGGGACTAGATTAAGGTTAAACTTATCAAAGGCAAAAATAGGAGAAATGTAGGTGTCCTCTAGCTCAATCCATAAAATCCTAGACTTAAGCTCACAAATTATTCCTATCCTTGAGGTGAGACAAGGAAGACATGTAAGATATCTTAATATGCCCCTCATGATTCTTTCCCCACATCGCATAATATTCCCAATAGTCATAGAAAAATATCCTCAATAGACAAGGACAAGAATACAATTAGGATTTTGAATCCCACTCAATATGTTCCTCTTGCGCTAATGATGACAACATAAAAAACTCTCCTTATCCTCTTTTTTTGGCACCTCACAAAACCATTCAAAATTTACTCCCTCTTCCAAGCTCAATGGAGTTTATAATTTTTAATTTTCAATGCATTAAATGGAGAATAATTTGTATTCCTAAGATACACAAACACTTTCTTTTAAAATGAAATCAAGACATTCATTAAGGCCAATGTTTCTCTTTTATTTTTATTTAAGGAGATCAAGGTAAAAAAACAATGATTTATGAAAATATTTCATGCAATAGTATCATTTTATTCACACAACTATCCAATGAACTCTAAAATGTCATAATTTTAAAATTGTCATAAATACAATTAATGCATTTTTTATTGGTTTTCAATCATCATTCAAATTCTAGTGCAAATAACCATGTATAATCATTTTATCCATGCATATTATGAAGTGGTGTGTGTGTGTGTATTTCATCCCTCTTTGATGGTTGATTTTTTTGATATGTCACCTTCCCTCGGATGATACCTTCTCTACTTTTATTTTTTAAAGGGTGACTAATCAACACTTGTAACAAATACTTATATAATTGACAAAAAAATATAATTTAAAATAAACTAATTAAAATATTGAATTTTAATTAAGTTTTAAAGGTTAACTATTTTAGGTAATTTTCCTAAAATAATTGAGTTCTTAAATAAAGTAATTTCTTAGGATGTGCTAAATAGCATACCCTAATGTGCAAGGGATAGTATCCATAATAATTCATTTTTTGTGCCATCCTATAATCTTTAAAGTGCAATGCATATATTCCATATTGCTTTCTCTAGTATGCTTCCTCAAAATCCTAATGTGCAAGGCATTACCCCTATAGACCACTTTGTTTTTATCACAAGAAGATAGTTTTCTATTATATGAGGATATTATAGATTATTTACTTTGATCAAACTTAACCTATTAAAAATTCTTTACTTTGAAAAGTAACTCTAAATTATGCATCCTCATCATGTGTATCTTTCTTAGTTTCTTCAAGTGTATGCTCTAAATGGATTATAATGGTCTTCACTATTTAATGAGGTGATGGGGCTTTCATTGTATCTTTTTGAAACTTGAAAATCCTTGATCAAAACAATGTTATACTACAATATGTTCCCCTTGATATTTGAGTTCATGATTAAATCTTATCAACACTTTATGGGCTATTTTTACTTTACAATATCTTGCTATGTTTTTAATTGAAAACAATTACCTGGAAATGCATACTTTTATAATCCACTTATTGAGCCTATTGTATTGATTCAAATTTAAGCTTAATATATTTTTTACAAGGGTTTGAAATATCCATGGAAACAAATATTTGAGTATACCCAACATGCTTTTATTCCTTAGTCCTTAGTAGTTAACCCTTCTTGGATAAAATCCCTTAGAGTTTTAACAATATTATTCAAAATATTCTCATTGAATTTTCCATACAATAATATAAAAATCCTAATCCACACTACAAGCATCTTTAAATTTTATGTCTCCACTAAAATATCCAAACATTCTATGGACTTAAATACAATCCATCTCACCCTCTAAATTTTAGGTCATTACCCATTATTTTATCACTAGTTTTTGAACTAGAGAAGATGATGATAAAAAAAAAGGATCAAAATAATGTCATTAAATAATTTGAACTCAATCCCCACTTTCATCTAATCCAATGTTAAATCTTCAAAGAAAGGTTATGCATAGCGGCTATTTATCACCAAATTGGCTAAAATTAGGATTTTTAAAATTTGGAATTGGCTAATATTTGGGACCCTTGACCAGGGCCCATTAGCCAAAAATTTATTGGTGCAATTTTTTTTTGGGTGGATTTGCCCTAATTCTATAATAATTTGATCATTTTAAATTTAAATTTCCAACATTACCCCTAATAATAGTGAACCTTATACATGCATTTGGACACTATTTGTCTGGTTTTCGAAACTGATTCACCAAATTTTTAGAAATACATTTGGGGCCGACCCCTTACGCATAACCCTACTTCAAAGTTTTGGCTAGTGTGAAATAACCTTGACTACCAAACCTTTTCTTTCAATAACCATTATATCATGCTTGTTCATCTCATTTTTATAACTATAATTATTATAAAATTATTATTGTTTTGTTTTAGTTTTATTCTTAATCAATGAAATATAACTTCTTTCAACTAAAAAAATCATTATTTTCAATTATTTTTTTTTTTAAAAAAAACTTTTTATATACCACCCCCCCGGGGGGGGGGGCCCGCCCCCGCGCCCCCCATAAATATTTATTTTTCCCCCCCCCCCCCCCCCCCCCCTACATGGCGGATTTTTCAATTAATTTTTTAAATAACATTTCTTTCCTTTTAAAAGCTTATCATTTTATCATAAAAATATGTTATTTAAAAAAACATTAAAAATATTAAATAAAAATTTGAAAATAAAATTTACCCTCTACTATACTTTGTGCTGGAATACTATAAAAATATGTCTATTACATCATAATATAATAATGTCAATGCTTCCAAATTAATATCCAAAATTATATCTAACGATGTGAATTTATATTTCTTCTATGTCAATGTCATATCAAAAGGCATTATTAAGAGGCCTACTTGAAACTATGCTTTGGATTATCACTTTTCTCATATAAGATGTCACACCATAGTTGGCTACAAAGTTTGGAGTTCTTACTATGTAATAATCTTGCTTGTTAAACATTGTTTTTAACAACCATCATATCATGCTTGATCATCATTTTTATTAGAACTACTATTAATAATATTTGATGTTTGGATAACATTTTTTTTTTTTACACATAGGAGTTGGTTACAACCACTATTTTTAATAACTGGCAAGCACAGGGTTCAAACCACGCTCTCAACAGTTTATTCATCTCATTGTTGTTGACTGGACCTGAGATGGAGACCATCATATGTTAAGAAAAACCTTATATATTAAAGAAAATTGTTCCCCGTATTCCATGAGGACTAGGACTTTCGGTTCCATAAGGCCTGTTCCATCTGGATATACCCTCAAAGCTATCCAATGGTTTTATCTATATCTTATGGATGAATAAAAATTATTATATTTTGGATGAAAAAACTATTATATTAATAAAATAATGTCTAATCATACCAAAAAAAAAAAAAATGGTGGGATTAGCACACCCCGTAAACCAACACACTAACCAACGTAGTTGTGGTTAAAATACACAAGAAGAAACAGTAAAAAAAAAACGGAATAACAATTACCAAAATTTATTATATTTTCGTTATACTTTTATCTTTAATCAATAAAATATAACTTCTATCTTCTACTAACCTTTTTGTCGTTAAAAATTTTATTTTTATTTAATTTTTTTTTTTGATAAAATTATTGAAAATAAAACTTACCTCTATTCGCTTCCTAAGCTACTATACTCGTGGCTAAACTACCATTGAAAAATTTCAATTATCTCATAATATAAGAAAACAATACTTACGAAATAATGTCGATTTGAATTTAGATTTCTCGTATCTAAATTGAGAAAGTGATATTAAGAAAACTGCCATACGAGGAAGTGTTATTAAGAAACCTACTTAACCGATACTTGGATTATCACTTTTTCCTACTAGATGTCACAACATAACTGCTACAAAGTTTGGAGTTATTCGCAAGCATAATACATGACCACGTGATATTATTAAGAGTTAAAGTTTTATCGATAGTCAATATATATATTCCGAAGCTTAAAGTCAAAATATATTTCG
>JAQPPZ010003961.1:0-94466 GCA_028583015.1 Wollemia nobilis
AAATATTATTATTTAAAAAAAAAAATTATAAACAAATTTAAAATTGTATACAAAATTAACTTCTAAGCATAATATTTTTAATTTTTTTTTAGTAATACTTCTTATACACATCCACCATGGGGATTGAACCCGGGTCACATAACCCATAATGCAAGTTGCGTCCTTGCAGTAGACCACACTTCTAAGCATAATCTTAAGAGAATGGAAACCTTAAAAGTAAAATAAAAAAGATAAAACAAATGTAAGTCTTGATATATTATTAAATTTCAAAGCCAATTTATTTCATCAATAGACATATCTTAATATAATTTAAAAAAGAAGAAGAAAAGTTTATGCTAAATAAGAAAAAGCTATAAAAGTTATGAAATACGTCATGCAATAAGTTAAATAAATACTAAACTTTATATTGCTTGAAATTGGTTGGATTATTACATGCTTACTATAAACTTAAGAAAATGTCCATTTACATAAATTTAAACTACATTGAACAGTTACAAAATCTTTAGTTGTCATTTACAAATAATTAAAAAACCATAAATATTCATACATTTAATATATTTACTTCATCATATAAAATTATTTGTATCTTTTAATAAATTATATAGTAGCTTAAGTATTTATAGCTCAAGGTCTACTCAAAGATTACATATCAAACTCAAGGTTTGGCTTTAAAAAGCTGAAGATAAATGCCTTGAGTTTATACATAGTAGATATCTAGGTTAATGTATCATCATATGATCATAGGTTGCAACACTCATTGCTTGTTGCACCTCAATTGGTTTAGAAGGCATGGAATTATCATCCATATGCATATATTGAACATTAGAGTCTAAACTATTGAATACTTGCACTTGATTTGGTATTTGAGGCATATAAGTACTCACATCAACCTCTCCATAATGAATTGATGATTGTAACTCCGCTTGTTGTTGTTCTCTTTGATGGTGAATGATAGGAATTGAAGAATGCGATGTATTATGTTGGATAGATTGAACAATACCTTCAAGAGAACAAACATGAAAGTTATTAGAATTATTAGCAATAGATAGAGAGATTATATTACCTACAATAACCAAAGCTGCTAACATTTAAATTTCTTGCTTTTATAAAATTAACAACAAAATATACCATGATTTTGGATTGATGATGTTGGTATCATTGATTGATGAGATATGAGAGGCTGTCCACCATGATTTTGGATTAATGATGATGTTGGTACTCCAATTTGTTGAGATAAGTGAGATTGTCCATTGATAGAATAAGATGACATGTTGCCAATCTGCCTATGCAAAGCTCTCCCATAAAATCCTCCTCCTCTATGATGAATATCTTGTACCACTTTTGTTGCTCTTGTAGGCATATCAAGAGGATGACTAAGATTATTCATTATGCCTGGTTGTGAGTAGGATACTCTTGTAGGCATATCAAGAGGATGACTAAGATTATTCATTAGTCCTGGTTGTGAGTAGGATACTCGTACTTGTTCATCCTCAATAGATTGAAAAATACCTTCATCTCTAGCTACACATCTTGTAGGCATATCAAGAGGATAACTAAGATTATTCATTAGTCCTGGTTGTGAGTAGGATACTCTTGTAGGCATATCAAGAGAATGACTAAGATTATTCATTAGTCCTGGTTGTGAGTAGGATACTTGTACTTGTTCATCCTCAATAGATTGAAAAATACCTTCATCTTTGCTACACATCTTGTAGTCATCATCAATAGAATGACAAAGAATATTCATTAGCTTGAGAGTACTTGTAGGCATCATCAATGAGGATGACTAAGAATACCTTCATCTTGTACTTGTTCATCCTCAATAGATTGAAAAATACCTTCATCTTGTACTTGTTCATCCTCAATAAATTGAAAAATACCTTCATCTCTAGCTACACATCCAAAGACATTAAATTTAGCTAGATTATTTAACCAGGAAAACTAACATAATAATAAAGGGAAAAAGATTTTTTTTTTTTGGCAAATAAACAACTAGAGTTCATAAAATATCCAATTACATACAATGAGTTTCCAATAAAGTTTGGGATGATGTGGGTGTTGCATTGGTTTTTCTCAACTCTTGAGCTACTGGATCAAAGAATTCCAAAGATTGATTTGCACCATTGGGAGCAACGACGAGAGGACTAAATTGATTTAATGGTTGTAGCTGAAAGTAGGACGACTGTCCAGAAACACCTTTACCTGTAGCTACACATCCACAATCATTTATTTTAATTAGATTAAAAAATAAAATAAAAACTCCATAGTCAAAGAGAAAATAAAACTTTAAATAACTATTAAATAATAAAATATGAATTAAAGCTAACAAAATATGGTATGGTATACCATGATTCTCCAATGAATATTGAGATGATGTTGGTATTGCACCAGGTTTTAAGAACTCTCCTGTTCTTGGATTAAAGAGTTTCAACTTATCAGATTGATTTGCAGCATTGGAAGCAGCTGCAATAACTTCAGATCGTTCACCGGAAAATATAGAAACAAGATTATTTCCATAAAAATATAAATTTTTTTGTTCATCTTCAACATTTAAAGATATCTGAGATCCACATATTATAGAAAGCTCATAAGCTTTCTTAAAAAGCCCTCTAACTCTCTTTATGAAATGACCCTTTCTTTTAGCACTGTTTTCAACAAACACTGTTGGAAGTCGATGTCTTCCCATTATAGCTATAAAAACCAAAACTCACAAGCTCACTTGAAGCTGCTTAAAAAACCAATAACACCAGTTCAGATGTCAAACTCTTGCACAAGCCTTGAATGATTAAAACAAATATAGGAACTCCTATGTAGTTGAAAGTATATATAACTCTGGTGTGAAAGAGATGTTACAAGAGGTTTCGTCAACTTTTTTAAATTTAAATGACCCTAATTATAACTATTTTATTAGTTCTTTGTTTTAGTAAATTTATACATAACTTTTTATTTTTACTATTTCATATTTTTATTAAAAATTTAAAGACAAATAATTATTATTTACTATATAATTATTAAAATAATAAAAAATATATATAAATTAAAATATATATTAAAAATTTTCTTTACATATGTACTTTTTTTATAATTGTGTGTTGCATATATATAGATTTTATTTTTTAATTCTCGAATGGATTTTAGTTACATGCATGATTCTGTTAATAAACTTATGCTTAAATTTTTATAGAATAACAATAAGATTTTATTTTTTATTGTCGAATGGATTTTAGTTACATGCATGCTTCAGTTAGTAAACTTATGCTTAAATTAATATAATAACAATAAAAATAAAGTTTCTGCATTTTTTATTATTAGATTAAATTGCATCAATTATATATATAAATAACATTAAGTTTATAAATATAATTAAAAAAAAAAAAATTGTTTAAAACACCAAAAACAAAAAATATATAAGAGATAGAAGAGTTTTCTTGTATTGAAGAACAAATATTTTTTATTAAAACTTTAAAAAACATATAAATATTAAAATTTACAAATAATTTTAATATACACATCTATATATATATTTATCAAGTGGTATTAATTGTTAGATTTTTCAACATTTCAAAGATTTAAATCTTGTCAAACTATACATAGATAATATCCAAGTTTTGTTATAATACCACTATGTAGTGATGATGTAATACGAGTGGGACCCATTTTTTTTTGGTAGATAAGATACTATAGCATTAATACCGGGTTTTACAGGTTGATCCAAAACCTGTAACAAAAATCAGCCCAGGTCTGTTGATGAACATGTCCTTAAAAAGGATCCTATATATGTAAAATCTACATGCTGCCAAAGCCATTACATCCGGTAAGTCACATAGCCTGTTATCAAAAAGAAACTTCCCATACAAAATTTTGGGCATACCCCGAGAAAATACACCTGCATCATAATTACAAAAATAAAAACAGACACAAATCCCTTCCTTGAAATAGTGGAGAAACAAAAAGCTGCAGACACACATAGCAGAGTACTGAAAAAACTCCCACAAGCTCTGTATTAACAGTTACTCTTAATAATTCTTTGGTAATTGCTTTCTTCCATATATGACATGCTTTGGGACCACATCCCATCTTGGCCAATCAGGCTTGGTGAAGTGAACCTGCTGGCTATATTTATGGCGGTGGCTATCTGGTGGTCCACGTGGCTTTGGTTCGAAGTCTTATATTGTTGTATATTTCCTGCCCTGTGATTATCAACCAACCTCAAATTACTAAGACGACTAGGAGCCATGTTATCTGACATGTGATTGTCCTCATTAGTCTTTGTGGTATTTCCAAGTAGCATCCACCAAGACTGACAACTCGAATAATTTTTATTGTGAGTCCATTTCAAAAAGGAGACGGGAATACTCATAGCCTTCGAACTTACAGTGCCTTCCCTATTGGTAAATTCGACTATCATTCTTGTCATTCTTGTTGAATAAGCTCCTCTACTTCACTCGGGACACCGTGTTCCCATTTGAAAAGTCCATCACCATCGACACCCAAATTGGCCAGCTTATCAGCAACTTTGTTAGCTTCCCAAAAGACATGTTGGGATTTTTTGTCCTATCTTCCCTGGAAAAGGATCCTAGCCTCTTCAACAATTGTTTTAATCCTCTAAGGAGGTGTTTTCCAATTATTGAGGAGATTTATAACATGCATAGAGTCTCCTTCTACGATCAAATTGCCTTCTAAGTCTTGAGTCATTTGAATGCCTCTCCACATAGCTCTAGCTTCAGCTTCGTTGTTCATATTTGTTCCCAAATATTCAAAAAACTCAAGCATCATATTCCCATTATGATCTCGCATAATGTCGCCAACGCCTGCTCTTCCAGGATTATCCTTAGCCGCTCCATCAAAATTAAGCTTAAACTAACCCGTAAGAGGTGGGGACCACTTAACATTGGCTCTGGGGTTGACTACCCTAGGTACAGACTCACCTAACAAGGTTAAGCTTAAATATTGAGCAATCATGGTCTCGTACAGATGAGGTTTATGGCTATCAAAAGGGATAAGGTTCACATTCTCATTGGCAAAGGATAAGATCCTGGAAATGATAGTTTGATGATCATTGATAGACTCATTAAAGACTCTATGGTTCCTTTCTAACCACACCTGCCAAAGATAGTAATTGAACAAATTTTCCACATGTATCCAAGTCTTTGGCTTGAAAATGGGTAAGGCCACTGGACAAAAAAATCAAGTACGATGGCTGGTTTAATCCAAGAAATATTGAAGGCCTAAAAAACTCTACTTAGGACAATCAAGGAAAAAGGGCACTCAAGGAAAATGTGATAAATGGTCTCCCAATTAGCCCTGTACAGATAACAGTGATTAGTGATATAAATACCTTTACACATCATATTATCAATGGTTAGAATTCTTCCTTGGATAACCAACCATGAAAAGACTACAACTTTTGGAATTAAATTTTTTATCCAAACTAAGTCCTTTTGGAGGACAAAATCCTCGTCATCAAGCAAAAGCTTGTAAGCTGATTTAACAGTGAACTACCCATTTTCTGTAGGATCCTAGGTCACTTGATCTTCCTTGGGTCTCATAGGGATAAACTGTTTCCCGAGAATGTTACAAAGATCATTTGATTCCGCTTGAAATCCCTGAATCCTTATTTGTTTCCACTTCATTCTGCCTCTGTCCTCAACCATATAATCAAAGACTTTTTTGCCAATGACTGTGATATCTCTGATTTGGGCTAAGTTAGGATATTGCATCACTGGTTTGTTCTTAGCCCACCTATCATTCCAACAATTTATCCTCTCACCATTACCTAAAACCCATTTTAAACCTTTTTTGATGATTTCCTTACAATTGAGAATTGCTTTCCAAAAAGCAAAACCTTTGATTGGAACTTAGTCACATAGAAATTCCATATTTTGAAGATACTTTCATTTGATGATAGTTGTCTATTCATTTTCTTCACCAAAAATGAGGCACCACGCCTGGTTGGCTAGTAAAGCTAAATTCATATGAGCAATTATCCTCAGACCTAAGCCCCCATTTTCCCTGGGTCTGCACACTTTGGTCCATCTTACAAGGTGTATCCTTTTTTTCTCCTCTGATCCAGTCCATAAAAATTCTTTTGGAGTTTCTCAATTGTTTGGAAAACCTTCACGAGGGCTTTGAAAATGAAGAGGAAATAGACTGGAATGCTCTGAAGAGAGGCCTTAGTGAGGGTCAACTTTCCTGCTTGAGATAGAAGATGAAATTTCCATCCAACAAGTTTTTTTTGAATTCTTTTAATAACTCTGTCCCACATTGACTCTCTTGGAGAACCAATGAAAAGAGGGAGACCAAGATATGAAGTGGGGAGGTTTGCTATATCACACCCTAAAATTTATGCAATCCTTCCTTACCTATGAATGGGGGTGTTCAAGAAATATAACTTGCTTCTACTAAAATTAACTTTCTGACCAACAACATCCTCGTAGAGTTGCAGGATGTATTTAATTCTTTTAGCCTCAACCATCGACGCCTTAGTCAATAGAAGGGTATCATCAATGAATTATTGGTAAGAAATAACCCTAGTAAGAGATTTTGCCTTGATTCCTGATATTAGCCTTGAATTGCAAGTATTTTTGATGGTTTTGCCTAAAGCTTATATCACAATGATGAATAACATGGGGCTGATAGGGTCCCCCTATCAAATTCCTCTGTGACTTTGAAAGTAACCAGCAGTTGTTCCATTAATCAGAATCAAGAACCATGCTTTAGAAATGCATTATTTGATAAAATTAACCCATTGGTGGTGAAAACCAAACTTAAGGAGGACATCAATCAGAAAGTCCCAATTTAACCTGTCAAATACTTTTTTCATATCAAGCTTGAGGAAAAAAATAGACCTCTTAGTATTATGAGCAGAGTGCAGAGCTTCATGAACTGTGATAACTCCATCCAAGATTGACCTACCCTAGATAGAGCTTTCCTAGCATGGATCTATGATGCAGGGTAGAACATCTCTCATTCTATTTGCAATGGCTTTAGTTAGGATCTTGTAAGAAACATTGCATAGACTGATTGACCTAAAGTTAGCCATAGATTCAGGGGTTTGCTTCTTAGGAATTAGAGAAATAAAAGTAGAGTTGAGACCTTTTGGGATATGATTGCTTGCTCAGAATTATCTGAAAACAAAAATTACATCATCACTTATGATGTCCCAAAAATCTTGATATAAATGAGGGGGAAAGCCATCGAGTCCCGGGGCTTTGTCTGGCTCCATGCTAAACAAGGCTTCCTTAATTTCCTCATCAGAAAAGGGAGCTAGAAGCTTAAGGTTTATATCCTCATTTATTATGCTAGGAATGGATTACAAGAGAATATATTTGGCCTCCTCATTGCACTGCGATTCTTGACCAAGGATAGAATTGAAATAAGTTACTGCCTCCTTTCTGATTTATGTTAAGTCCTGAGTAATAGAACCATCTATTTTTTTTAATTTTTATCTTGTTATTGCTTCTGTTTCTAAGCGTGGTGACGTGAAAAAACTTGGAATTTGAATCTCCATATTTCAACCAAAGAGCCCTTGATTTTTACCTCCAATAGATTTCCTCACAGGCCAAAATGTTATGAAACTCTGCTAGTTTTGTCCGTTCCTCCTGCCTAGTAGTTTCATCAACATCACCATGTTGAATCCTCTGATCAATTATCTTCAAAATTTCAACAACCTATTTTTTATTTTCAAAGAGGTTCCCAAAGACCTCTTTGTTCCAAGTTCGAAGCTTTTCCTTAACAAACTTTAATTTGCCAGCAAGTTTAAAAGTTGCACTACCCCTGACAAGATGCTACCACCATTGAATTAAGTTATCTCTAAAACTGGAATGTTTGATCCACATAGATTGAAATCTGAAAGGTTTCTTGAAGGACAGAGAGTTAGGTATCTCCAAAAAAATGGGATTATGATTAGAGGTAATTTTAGGAAGGGCTTGTAGGGTAGAATCACGAAACAGAGTTGTAGCCTCCTTTGATATAAAAAATCTATCAAGCCTTTCTTGAATGAGATGACACCCTATCCATCGATTGCTCCAGGTATAATTCACTCCTCTAAGTTTTACATTCATCAACATGTTGGAGTTCACAAAGTCATTGAACTCATCCATGATCCTGATAGGTGGTCCATTTCCATCCATTTTGTTTGAAGGGTAAAGAGGAGTGTTAAAATCCCCAACCATAATCTAGAGGACATTATGGAAGATTTCACTCAGATTGCCTAAGTACTCCCACAGTAGAGCTCTCTTGAATTGAAGTCAGGGCATAAATATTTGAAAGGATCCATGACCTATTGTTGTTTATTTCCTTAAATAAAATACTAAGAACCTTGTCATATTTCTGAATAATGGTGCCTTCTACTATCCAAGGATCCCACAAAGTCATAAGGCCTCCAGACGATTCTCTAGATGATTTGCAAACCATCTCCCCTTGATTCCAGATTTTTTTTGCTACTTTTTTTGATTGAATCTCATTAGTTTTTGTTTCTTGCAACACGATAATAGTTGGATTCACTTGATTTCTTATTGCATTGACTTCCCTGTGTTTGGGTAGGCCATTGAGGCCTCTCACGTTCCATGAGAGGAACTTCATTTAGATTATTTGGGATGTCTTCCTCTCTCCCTCCCTTGAGAGGGTTTCCCTAATTTGTTGTCTTCAGAACCCGAAATAACCTATTGGAACAAGGTTCTCTATTTTCCATTGGCAATGTCATTATCAATTTTAATTTTTTGATGCTCAACATTTGATATTCTCCCTCTTCTTTTTTCATTGCCAAAATATATAGGAGACTTCACAGTGCTCCTGGTTTGTTTAGGACTAAACTGGGGGGAGGCAATTTGTTGTAGAACTATACTGCCATATTCCTCAGTCTAAAGAGTTTCACATATCTCCACCCCTACATCCAAATCTTCTCCTTTTTTCCTGTATTCCCTTGGTCTACGGGATGACTCCTCAGTATGATTCACCTAGCTCCTAGTGATGATGTTAGGGAGAAGAGATTTTTTATTTTCCAATGCCTCAATTTTCTTCCTAAGTTCTTCAGTATTAGGGTTTGGCTTTGGGATGCCCATTGGGCTTGAAGTATTTTTAGCATTAGGATTTAAGGATCCCGACTTGGATGGGGATTCTAGAGATCGGGCATTAGGGTTTGGATTTGTGATGCCCACGAGGCTTACAGTAATTTCAACATTAGGGTTTGAGGATCCTGACTTGGATGGGGATTCTAGAGAGTTAGAAAGGTTAGCCTGAAGGTTCTGGGCTTCCATGTCTTTCGATAATCCTCCTACTCTCATATTGGATATAATTGAAAATTTATTTGAAACTAGAGGATTGGAACTTACCTGAGTATTTTGTTTTCCAACAACCTGTTATTTTCCTTTGTCTTGTTGGGACCCTGCACCCTCTCTTTTATTTTTTGGTAGACATAGTTTGCCTGATTGAAATCACCTATGCCAGGGAAACTCCTCAAATTTCCTCTGGCTAACATTCTCTGCTTCTGCTTTTCTCCATTCATTGCTAGGTTAGGACATTGATTGCATATATGTCCTTGATTTTTACATTCTACATAGAATGTCAGTCTATTCTCGTATTCTATCAACTATTTTTGATAGTATTCTCTATACTCTAGCTCCACAAACCTTGGCAATTCATTATCCAAATTAGCATTTACGTAGATTCATGCATGAGTAATCCTTGTCTTGGTCAAGGTCGCATGGTCAATGGAGATCAGGTCCCCTATAGTTCTGGTTATGCCCTGTAGCCAATATTCATTGAAGAACTGGGCATGTAGACTCGGGAGATGAACCCAAATAGGGGTAATGTTAATATTTTGCTTTTCAGGGTCAAAATCTTCACCCCATCGTCTGAGAAAAAGGCTCCTTTTGCCCAAAAACCAAGGACCTCATGTTAAAATGCAGTTAGCATCCTCCATATTATTAAAACGGATAATGAAGAACCCTCGAGTTAGAGCTACCAACTCCAAGATGCCTATCGATCACCATTTACCCATCGCCCAAGCCCTGATAGTCTCCATGTCTGACCTACCTCCCAAAAACTTGCCTACCAAGGAGAATTCTTCCATTGAAAGAAAAGGTCTCATGGAACTTTTTGGGGCCAAAATTTTATTAGTTACTGGAACTAGGGGTAGAAGAGAGAGAACATCCTTTCTTTTTCCTCTAAGAGTCTCAGCAAAAGACAACCACTTCTTGGGCCCCACATTGTCCTTCGTATATTTTTTGTCGAGGTCTTTCTGAGGAGGGTTGGGCCCCCGCATGATGCCCGCATCCAAATATGCCATAGCCTGACTACCTTCCTCTGGATTCTCACTTGATCCATGCTCGAGATTCCCACCCGACCCTTCTATACCTGCTCTACCTCTACCGCCTTGGCTGAGATTACTGACCAAAAAATTTAAACCCTCACTCCCACCGCACCCACTAAACCTCAACTCACTCATTCCTGATGATGTAATTTGTCAAGTTAGTGTGGTCCATCTTAAGGTGGTTGGTTGCATTGCTTATGCTCATATAGCCAATTTTAAAAAATAAAAACTTGATGATCAACTTGAAAAATACATTTTTATTGGCTATAGTGAGGAGACAAAGGTTTATAGGTTGTATAATCTAATGATAGAGAACTTGATAGTCAATCATGATATAGTTTTTATTGAAAATGAAGCAGAGTATGTAATATATATATATATATATATATATAATGAAATTTTGCTTTAGGACACTTGTCCTCCTTTCCTCAAGCATTCTCCAAGTATCTCTTTCTAGACATGTATTATGATACTTGTGTCTACAAGTGTCTATTCTCCAGGAACTCCACTATATTTTATCTTGTATAAATATGAGGACTCCATGCCTCTCATCATGGAGATTTCATTTGCTATATGACACTCTGGTGGTGAGTATAGAATCCATCCTGTCTGCGAGTGGATAGTTCCTGTAAATCCTTGAGAATTGTGAGCCTTTGGGTCTAGGACTTGTTGGTTGCCTTAGGCAAAATATTTTCTTACGATCTATAGAAATAGTGGAATGACTTAAGTGCATTGCAACCTTCCAAGCCTGAGTCTACAACTACATTTCCTCATTTTACTCTTTGGTATCAGATCCTACGTTCTATTATCGTATATTTTATAGAGAGTATGCTCTTCACAAATGGTGACTCAAAAATTAGACCAGAGTTTACACGAATACTCTCTTCCTAAATATTATAGTCAAAGCTGAGTATTGGTCTTAAATTCGGTTGTCATTTATTCCCTACACATTGCAATCAATTACTGGACAAGCAGATCACATCAGCGACTACACTACAAGTTTTGACCAGTAGTGGAGCTTTTATACTATAAGAAACATGGATTTCTCACTCTATGTTGGAGATGAATCAGTTATAAATGATGTTGTTCAACTTGATGATGTTTTTTAGGATGAAGATAACATAGGTACATACGATCCTTCTTTGTTAGTACCTAAGTTAGATCCAAAAGATATTTACAAGCTAGAAGATCAGAATTTTTTTTGTAGAAATCAGAATCTAGTTTATGGAAAATAAAATTACCTCTTTCAGTTTATAGGCCAAAAATAAAACATATCTTTAAACAAGCAGAAAATAATGTTACTATTTCAGGTAACAAGGCCTATAAGACACTAAGGATTTTTGATAAAACAAAGGCAAGGAAAATTCAAAATATGCACAAAGAAGGTTATAAATATATTCATTTTGGTGCTAGTATAATTACTAATTAATTATCTAGTTAGAAAAGGATTATATTATTGATGCTTGGGTAGAATCCAAAAAATATTATAAGGTGCAAACAATGAATGGTATTACTTCATTGAAATATTTTGCTTTTGATATCCCGATTCAATTGAGAAATAAAATTGTTCAAACAAATTTTGTGCAAATGAATACAGGAGGTTATGATATTCGTCTAAGGAGTATGTTTCTTGATCAATGTGGACCATATAAAATTACCTCTCATTGTATTATCTTGAACATAAAAAATGACAAAATAATAATTCCTCATATTCCAACTATTTTCCATGCTAAAAAATAAAAGCAGTTTGGCAGAAGCTGACAATGGAATAAATTATGGCACATGAGGCTCAGATGCAGAAGGCAAAAATAAAATTCCAAGAAGTGATGCAAATATCTCTTACTATCCAACCTTCTATTAAAACAAATTTGGAACCAATAATGAAATCTTGTTGTGTTGAGCATCCTTTAGAAAAATGGTCTTTGGATTTCCTTCAGGCTATTATTCCAACAATACACTCTCATCGGGAAGAAAATTGTTTTGAATAAGCAAGTTGTTGAAGAATGTAGAAAACATGTAAAATAATTGCTTGAAAAAGGACTAATTCAGGCCTTAGAATCTAACTATTCCTGCTCTGCATTCATTGTTAGAAAGTATTCAGAACAAAAAGGGGAAAAGCTAGAATGGTAATTAATTATATTCCTCTTAATGCCATCACTACAGATATCAAATGGCCCTTGCCAAACAAAAGAGATCTAATTGATAGAGTTTGTAGAGGGAAAATATTTTCTAAATTTGATTGCATATCTAGATATCACTAAATTAGAATCAACAAACCAAATATACACAAAACAACTTTTTCAATACCTTTTGGACTGTATGAATGGCTAGTCATGCCATTTGGGCTAAAAAATGCTCTATACCAATTCCAAATGAGGATGGATAATTTTTTTCAAGATCTACATTAGTTTGTAGCAAATTATATATATGATTTTTTGGTATTTTCAGAAACTATTGCAGAACATAAAAATCATTTGGAAATATTTTAGCAACATGTTGTAGAACACAAAATTGGTTTATCTGCAGATGATAATAAATTTCAAGTTTGCAGAACAAAAATTGAGTTTCTAAGGATCATAATCAGAGATGGTAAAATTGTTATGCAACCACATGTCATGGAGAAAATTAAGGGATTTCTAGATAAATTGACAAATAAATAACAAGCACACAAATTTTAAGGTTGCATAAATTATGTACATGAATATATTCCATAGATTTCTAGAATCACAAAACCAATTCGAGAAGCTAAAAAAGGTGATACATTTAAATTATCACAAAATGCAATAGAGGCTATCAAATAATTAAAGGTTTATTGTTCAGATTTACCTCCTTTAGATCCAGCATTTGAAGGACCCTATATTTTACAAACTGATGCTTCAAAAGAATTTTGGGCATGTGTTCTTCTTGTTAAAAGAAATAATGATGAAAAAAGTGCAGGGTATAGGCCAGGAGAATTCAAAAAGCATGAACTAAATTATTGGTCAGCAGAAAAGGAAATTATTTCTATAATAAAAGGAGTAGAAAAATTTAGAACTTTGCTATTGCCTAAAAGATTTACTATCAGGAAAGATAGCAAAAATTTCAAATGGTTTATGAGCAATAATATTTCAACTCAACTTTGTAGGGGTAGGTATGCTTGGTGGCAGGCCATCCTCACATTGTACCAATTCGATGTGCAGTATATTCTAGGGAAAGAAAACAACCTTCTAGATGCACTTACAAGAGAGATGGCAAAAATTCAAATAAAAATATTATAAGAAATTTTTGGTGTTTGGCAGAATCAACCATTACGGACACCGCAACAGTGTCAAGAATTTTGTATATATGAATTAGTATTTTCATGACCCTACTCAATTAGGATATATAGATGTTCCTTCTATAGATTTTGTTTATAATTCTACAGGTAGAGTAAATGTCCTTGTAAATACTTCACAATGGAGTATAGTCATAGCCAACATGGTGGAACATCTCATTCTCAAACATGTTTTAGATGATATTTTTTTATTACTTAAGCTTGGTAAACCAACAATATTTTTTACAACATTCATGTCCCATTATATCCCAAATGGTGATTGGATGAATAAAGTTTCAATTTACATCATCCGAGTAAATTTTATGGAATATTATGCTATCAAAATATATGTCAATGAAGAATTACTATATGGACCCATGATACTTCTTGAAGATCAAGCATGTCCTGCTATACCAGATGAAGACATACCTGAGAGTTAGCCTGAAAAAATTGTCACCGACATGGAAGAATGCTTAGTAGAAGAGGTTGTCACCTCTACAAATTGCCAACAATAAATTTGTGGAATACATAAAATACATGATTATTTTACTAAATAATTATGTAAAGTGGAAGACACTGTTTGGAGAAAAATCAGAATAAGACCCCACTATTTCTTTAGATGTAATTTTTATCCCATAGAAAATTTCCCATACTTAAAAAAAATGAATCTCATTTTTAGAAGATGCTTTATGACACTTGTCCTCCTTTACTCAAGCATTCTCCAAGTATCTCTTTTCAAACATGTATTACGACACTTGTGTCTACAGGTGTCTATTATCCAAGCACTCCACTATCTTCTATCTTGTATAAATATGAGGACTCCATGCCTCTCTTGTCATGGAGATTTTGTTTGCTATATGACACTCTGGTGGTGAGTATAGAATCCACCCTATCTGCGAGTAGACAGTTTCTATAAATCCTTGAGCATTGTGAGCCTTTGGATCTAGGAATTGTTGGTTGCCTTAGGTAAAATATTTGCTTACGGTATGTAGAAATAGTGGTAGGACTTAAGTGCATTACAACTTGCCAAGCCTGAGGAAATTTGATGATGTTTTTGAGTATGAAGCTAGCATAGGTACATATGATCCTTCTTTGTTAGTACCTAAACTAGATTCAAAAGATGTTTACAAGCTAGAATATCAGAAGAAAATTTTGCAGAATTCAGAATCTAGTTTATGGAAAATAAAAATACCTCTTTTAGTTTATAGGCCAAAAATAAAACATATCTTTACACAAGTAGAAAAGAATGTTACTGCTTCAGATAACATGGCCTGTAGGACACTAAGGATTTTAGATAAAACAGAGGCAAGGAAAATTCAAAATATGCACAAAGAAGGTTACAAATATATTCATTTTGGTGTAGTACAATTACTAATTACTTCTCTATTTAGAAAAGGATTACCTGGAACAAGTTTGGTTGTCCTCTTAGATAAAAGGTTTAATAGTTACAATCAGGCTGTAATAGGCCAAACCCTTTGTACAATGGCAAGTGGACGATAATATGTTACTTTCTTTCCAAATTTTCCTTATCCTTTAGAAAGGCAATATTTTGCTGACTTATGGAATTTAATAGTAGAAACAAGAGAATTAGATCTGAAACCAGGAAGTTTTGAGCTTACTATTACAGTTTGAATGTTGTGCTAAATAACAAATACACTAGTATCCATAAAAAAATTTCTACTGTTAAGTCCAAAGAAGTAGTACCAGTAGGTCATCTATCATTAGGATCTGAAGCATTCTCTGTACCATTTAAAGAATTTGAATTACCTATATACTAGGAAATAACTATACGTTTTTGGTAGAATGGATACCCCTGCCTCCTTGGGTCTTACTCAAAAGTGGCATCCCTTTTGGGATGTTTTCCAAAAAAAAAAAAAAAAAAATATAAAAAAGCAACTATATGCTTCGAAATATATAGTTAAAAATACAAGAAAATGCTTCTAAAAAAAAAATTTATTTTAATTTTTTTTTTTTTATAACAATAATAATGGGATTCCAAGAACTCTTTCTTTAGCTCCTTTACAAATAAATTTTTTCTGGCACACATGCCATCATACTCTTCTAGTGGACAATCTCCATATTTTACACAATCCTCATCCTCTAAGTTTGAAGTACAAAATGTAGAAAGACAATTATCAGTTCCAGATATATCTAGTATTGTGATCCAAACCAAAGATCCTAAGCTAGTTATTGATATAAAAAAAATACCACAAATTATGATGCTCAAATTTTTAGGAGACACATTTAATCTAGCACCAGGTAGTAACATTGGCATTCAGTTTATAAAATCAGGGAAAAACATTCTGGCAACGATGAAAATGGCCACCTAAGGATAAACATTGTATCTCAAGAATAGAAGACCAGGATAAAATAACAACTAGAGCATATGTTAGCTATATTCAGGAACATAATTTGGTATATCATGCTGATCAAAAAGATGAAATCAAATAATTAAATTATGTAAATAACTGGACTAGGTATGCAAAATTTTATTTTGAGCATTTAAAGTATTGCATAGAAGAAATATTCATGGAAATGAGATAGATAAATGCCAATTTGGATGTTATCAAAGAATATTTAGAGCAAGAGAAGGAAGCTTAGATAAATCAGGCTAAAACAATTAAGAAAGAACAAAAGGTGATAAATTTAGCAAGAAAAGGCCCTAAATCTCTTAATTTGGTTCCTAGTACATATCAAAAAATTCAAGCACGACTAGGAAAAAATAGAACCAAAATTGTTTGAGATGAAAATGTTCAGAACAAGTATCAATGGAGCTCCTATTAGTATATTTTGATTCATTTAATTTTAAAGAAAGTGCTATGCTCCTAAATATTGATGGTATTGCAAATTCTATAGAACACATCTAAATTTGGATTAATCATTACATCACTGTACAATATATCTACACCTTGGTAAATGAACATGCAATTGAACTAGCTACTAGACATTTGGCAGGAATTGCTTTAGATTAGTGGAATGGAGCTAGTGATGAGTCTAAGGCAAATGTGTTTATTAATGGACTCTATGAATAACAAAATGACTTGGTAGCAGAATTTGTACCTTCTAAAGTAAATAAGAAAAATGAAGATCAACTCCATCTAGCCTTAAGGAAATTGGGAGACTTAGACCAATTTGAAGAATATTCAAAACAATATATGAAGGATGTATATAGACTCAATATTCACAAGGAACCTTCATCAAAATACAATATTTATCTTCTCTTCCTAATGTTTTGGAAGAATTAGTGATGTACAACATTACACAAGGGATAGATATGAATAATTTGACTTTTGTAGATGTTGTTGAAGCAGTCAGGAAAAGAGTAAGGGGCCTTTGTTTACATATCAAATTCATTAAGAAAAATCTCCATATCACACACAAGGAGTGCTCAGCTATAGAAGGTGCAAACACCTTTTGTGGTGAAAATAAAAGAAGAAACATACTTTAAAAGGGATCATCCAAACAAATTCAAGCCTTATAGGTATTTCAGAAGAAATTAAAATGATCACTAGGCCAGCTAAAGATATCACATGTTATTCTTGTAGACAAAAATGACATTATGCACACTCATGTTCAAAGAAGGCTCCTAGACAAGTAAAAGCACTATTTACAGACCTTGAAATTTATGAACATTGGGTAATGTGTGAATCAGATGAAGATTTTGAAATTTGGTAAAGTTATGGCCTAGATATATTTGAATTAGATGAAATTAGTGATATGGATAATGATTTAATTTTTGATGCTTATCCTACCGATAATTATGACATGGCTATGTTTATGGTGTAACCATTCCAAGAAGACCCTGACATGCCTCTTCTAGAAGATGTTATTGATGAGGAAATCATAGAAGCAGAAATTACAGCAGTAGAAATAGATCATTAGTTTAACAAAGAAAAATGGGTAAAATATGATACAAAATCAGAATCAGAAAATGAAAATTGTTCAAATTGTTTAGAAACCACTACCTCCTCTGATGAAGATAATGAATTCATAAAAGAAAAAGAATAAAAAAAGAGCACTTCTGATTATGATCCATCCAAAGATAAAATTTCTCTTATGCTACCTATAAAAAGGGTAATTCCATCAAAACCTTAAAAATTTGCTTTTCATAAATACCCAATTGTAAATAGAGCTCAACAACTTTCTATCCAAAAAATGGCTCTTCGTTTTACTCTTTAAAATGTAGCTACAGACTTAGGCTTGGCATGCTACAATGCACTTAAGTCCTACCACTATTTTTATAGACCGTAAGCAAATATTTTACCTAAGGCAATCAACAAGTCCTAGATCCAAAGGCTCACAGTGCTAAAGGATTTACAAAAAAGTGTCTACTTATAGATAGGGTGGATTCTATACTCACCACCAGAGTGTCATATAGGAAAATAAATCTCAATGACAAGAGAGGCATGTAGTCCTCATATTTATACAAGATAAATATATTGGATAGCCAATAGAATAGACACTTGTAGACACAAGTGTCATAATACATGTTTGAAAAGAGACACTTGGAGAATGCTTGAGGAAAGAAGGACAAGTATCCTAAAGCATCTTCTAAAAAGGACATTCATTTTTTTTAAGTATGAGAAATTTTATATGGAGGAAAAATTACATCTAAAGAAATAGTGGGGTCTTATTTCGATTTTTCTCGGAATAGTGTCTTCCACTTTACATTATTATTTAGTAAAGTAATCATGTATTTTACATATTTCACAACTTGATTGTTGGTAATTTGTACAATTGGCAACCTCTTCTGCTAACAATTCTTCCATGTTGATGATAATTTTGTCAGGCTAACTATCAGGTATGTCTTCAGTTGGTATAGCAGGACTTGATTGATATTCAAGAAGTATCACGGGTCCATATAGCAATTCTTCGTCGACATATATTCTGATAGTAGGATATTTCCTAAAATTTACTTGAATGATGTAAATTGAAAGTTTATTCATCCAATTATCATTTGGGATATAATGGGACATAAATACCATAAAATATGTTGTTGGTTTGCCAAGCTTACGTAATAACAAAAGATCATCTAAAACATGTTTGAGAGTTAGATGTTTCACCATGCTTGTTGTGACTATACTCCATTGTGAAGTATTTACAAGGACATTTATTCTACCTATAGGATTATAAGCAAAATCTATAGAAGGAACATCTATATATCCTCATTGAGTAGGGTTAGAAAAATACTGCTACATATATTTACAAAATTCTTGACACTATTGCATTGTCTATAATAGTTGATTCCTACCACATGCCAAAAATTCCTTGAAACATTTTCTTCTGATTTTTGCCATCTCTCTTGTAAGTGCATTTGGAAGGCCATTTTATTTCCCTAGAATATACTACACATCGAATTGGTATTGTGTGAGGATGGCCTGCCACCAAGCATACCTGCCCCTACAAAGCTGAGCTGAAATATTCTTGCTCATAAACCATTTGAAATTTTTGCTATCTATCCTGATATTAAATCTTTTAGGCAATAACAAAGTTCTAAATTTTTCTACTCCTTTTATTATAATAAAATTTCCTTTTCTGTTGGCTAGTAATTTAGTTCATGCTTTTTGAATTCTCCTAACCTATACCCTGCAATTTTTCATCATTATTTATTTTAACAAGAATAACACAAACCCAAAAGAGTAAAACAAGGAAATGCAACTGCAGAATCAGGCTTGAAAGGTTGTAATACACTTAAGTCCTGCCACTATTTATATAGACCATAAGCAAATATTTTTCCTAAGGCAACCAACAAGTCCTAGACGAAAAGGCTCACAATGCTCAAGGATTTACAAAAACTATCTACTCGTAGATAGGGTAGATTCTATACTCGCCATCAGAGTTTCAAATAGCAAATGAAATCTCAATGACAAGACAGGCATGGAGTCCTCATATTTATACAAGATAGAAGATAGTGGAGTGCCTGGAGAATAGACACTTATAGACACAAGTGTCATAATACATGTTTGGAAAGAGACACTTAGAGAATGCTTGAGGAAAGGAGGACAAGTGTCCTAAAGCATCTTCTAAAAAGGACATTCGTTTTTTTAAGTAGTATGGAAAATTTTTTATGGAAGAAAAATTACATCTAAATAAATAGTGGGGTCTTATTCTGATTTTTCTCGAAACAATGTCTTCCACTTTACATCATATTTAAGTAAAGTAATCATGCATTTTACATATTCCACAACTTGATTGTTGGCAATATGTATATTTGACAACCTCTTAAGCTAACCATTCTTCCATGTCGGTGAAAATTTTGTCAGGCTAACTGTCAAGTGTGTCTTCAGTTGGTATAGCAGGACTTGCTTGATCTTCAGAAAGTATCACGGGTCCATATAGCAATTCTTCATCGATATATATTCTGATAGCAAGATATTTTGTAAAATTTACTCAGATGATGTAAATTAAAAGTTTATTCATCCAATAATCATTTTGGATATAATGGGACATCAATACCATAAAAGATGTTGGTTTTCCAAGCTTACGTAATAATAAAAGATCATCTAAAACATGTTGGAGAATGAGATGTTCCACCATGTTGGCTATGACTTTACTCAATTTTGAAGTATTTACAAGGATATTTATTCTACCTGCAGAATTATAAATAAAATCTATAGAAGGAACATCTATATATCCTAATTGATTAAGGTTAGGAAAATACTGCTTCATATAATTACAAAATTCTTGACAGTGTTGCGATGTCTGTAATGGTTGATTCTGCCACATGCCAAAAAATCCTTGAAACTTTTTTATTTGAATTTTTGCCATCTCTCTTGTAAGTGCATCTAGAAGGTTGTTTTCTTTCCCTAGAATATATTTCACATCGAATTGGTACAATGTTAGGATGTCCTGCCACCAAGCATACCTGCCCCTACAAAGTTGAGCTAAAATATTCTTGCTCATAAACCATTTGAAATTTTTGCTATCTGTCTTGATAGTAAATATTTCAAGCAATAGCAAAGTTCTAAATTTTTCTACTCCTTTTATTCTAGCAAGAATTTCCCTGTCTACTGGCCAATAATTTATTTCATGCTTTTTGAATTCTCTTGACCCATACCCTGCAATTTTTTCATCATTATTTATTTTAATAAGAAGAAAAAATACCTAAAATTCTTTTCAACCATCAATTTGTGAAATATAGGGTCCTTAAAAGGCTCTAAAGGAGGTAAATATGAACAATAAACCTTTAATTGTTTGACAACCTCTATTGCATTTTGTGACCATTTAAATGTATCACCTTTTGCAGCTTATCGAATTGGTTTTGTGATTCTGGAAACCTATGGGATATATTCATGTACATAAAATATGCAACCTAAATTTTTTTGTGCTTGTTCTTTACTTGTCAATTTATCTAGAAATCCCTGAATTTTCTCCATGACATGTGGTTGCATAACAATTTTACCATCTCTGATTATGATCCCTAGAAACTCAATTTATGTTCTACAAACCTGAATTTTTTTTCATCTGCAGATAAACCAATTCCATGTTCTATAACATGCTACTGAAATATTTCCAAATGATTTTTATGTTCTACAACAGTTTCTAAAACACCAAAAAATCATCTATATAATTTGCTACGAACTGATGTAGATCTTGAAAATTTTTATCCATCCTCATTTGGTATTGGGATGGAGCATTTTTTAACCCAAATGGTTTGACTAGCCATTTATATAGTCCAAAAGATGTTGAAAAAGTTGTTTTGTGTATATCTGGTTTGTTGATTCTAATATAGTGATATCCAAATATGCAATCAAATTTAAAAAATATTTTCCCTCTACCAACTCTATCAATTAACTCTCTTTTGTTTGGCAAGGGCCATTTGATATCTGTAGTGATGATATTAAGAGGAATATAATTAATTACCATTCTAGCTTCCCCCATTTTTTGCTCTGAATGATTTCTAACAATGAATGTAGAGCATGAATAGTTAGATTTTGAGGCATGAATTAGTCATTTTTCAAGCAATTCTTTTACCTATTTTCTACATTCTTCATCATCTTACTTATTCAAAACAATTTTCTTCCCTTGCACTGGATGAGAGTGTATTGTTGGAATAATGGCCTCAGGGGAATCCAAAGACCATTTTGCTAAAATATGCTCAACACAACAAGATTTCATTAATTTTTCCAAATTTATTTTAATAGAAGGTTGGATAGTAATAGATATTTGCATCACTTCTTGGAATTGGATTTTTACCTTCTGCATCTGAGCCTCATGTGCCACAATTTGTTCCATTGTCGGCTTCTGCCAAACTGCTTTTATTTTTTGAGCATGGAAAATAGTTGAAATATGAGGAATTGTTATATTACTCATTTTTTATGCTCAAGACAATACAATTAGAGGCAATTGTATATGGTGCATATTGATCAAGAAAAATACTCCCTAGACCAATATCATAACCTCCTGTATTTATTTACATAAAATTTGTTTGAACAATTTTCTTTCCCAATTGAATCGGGATATCAAAAGCAAAATATTTCAATGAAGTAATACCATTAATTATTTGCACCTTATAATATTTTTTGAATTCTACCCAAGCATCGATAATATGATAAATTACAAAATTTATATTGGCCCTCGAATCAATGAAGGCTACTGTATTTTTAAAATACATTCCACTATTATTACCAACTCTAACAGGACATAAAACTATGCCAACATGCTGAGCCATTTTTTGGATAGAAAATTGTTGAGCTCTATTTGCAATTGGGTATTTATGAAAAGCAATTTTTTTAAGGTTTTGATGGTATTGCCCTTTTTACAGGTAGCATATGAGAAAATTTATCTTTGGATAAATCATAATCAAAAGTGCTATTTTTTTATTATTTTTATTTTATGAATTCATTATCTTCATCAGAAGAGATAGTGGTTTCTAAATAATTTGAATAATTTTCATTTTTTGATTCTGATTCTGTATCATATTTTACCCATTTTCCTTTGTTAAACCGATGATCTATTTTTGCTGTTGAAATTTATGCTTCTATAATTTCCTCATCATTAACATTTTATAGAAGGGGCATGTTAGGGTCTTCTTAGAATGGTTGCACCATAAACATAGCCATATAATCATTAAAAGTAGGATAAGCATCAAAAATTGAATCATTATATATATCACTAATTTCATCTAATTCAAATATCTCTAGACCATATATTTGCCAAATTTCAAGATGTTCATCTGATTCACACATTACCCAATGTTCATAAATTTTAGGGTCTGTAAATAATGCTTTTACTTGTCTAGGAGCCTTATTTGAATATTAGTTTGCTTAATGTCCTTTTTATCTACAAGAATAACATGTGACATCTTTAGCTGGCCTAGTGATTGAATTATTTCTTCTAAAATACCTATAAGGCTTAAATTTGTTTGGATGAGCCCTTTTAAAGTATTTCTTTCTTCTTTTATTTTCACCACAAAAGGTTTTTGCACCTTCTATAACTGAGCACTCCTTGTGTGTGATATGGGGATTTTTCTTAATGACTTTGGTATGGAAACAAAGGCCTATGAATCTTTGTTTGAATGCTTCAATAACATCTACAAAAGTCAGATTATTCATATCTATCCCTTGTGTAATGTTGTACATCACTAATTCTCCCAAATCTTTAGGAAGCAAAGACAAATACTATATAACGATGAAAGGTTCCCTGTGAAGCTTGAGCCTATATACATCCTTCATATATTGTTTTGAATATTCTTAAAATTGCTTTAAGTCTCCCAATTTTCTTAAGGCTAGATGGAGTTGATCTTCCTTTTTCTTATTTACATTGGAAGGTACAAATTCTGCTACCAAGGTATTTTGTAATTCATAGAGTCCATTAATAAACACATTTTCTATAGACTCATCACTAGCTCCATTCCACCAATCTAAAGAAATTCTTACCAAATATCTAGTAGCTATTTCAATTGCATGTTCATTTACCAAGGTGTAGATATTTTGTATAGTGATGTAATGATTAATACAAATTTGTATGTCTTCTGCAGGATTTGCAATACCATCAATATTTAGGAGTAGAGCACTTTATTTGAAACTAAATGAATAAAATTTTGATCTAATAATAGGAGCTCCATTGATACTTGTTCTCAAAATTTTCATCTTAGGCACTTTTGGTTCTGTTTTCTTTCCTAGTCGTGCTTGAATTTTTTGATATGTACTAGGAACCAAATTAAGATATTTAGGGCCTTTTCCTGCTAACTTTATTACCTTTTGTTATTTCTTAATTGTTTTAGCCTAATTTATGTAAGCTTCCTTATCCTGATCCAAATATTCTTTAATAGCATCCATTGGAATTTATCTATCTCATTTCTAAATATATTTCTTCTATGCAAGACTCTAAATGCTCCAAATGAAAATCTGCATACCTAGTCCAATTATTTACATAGTTTAATTATCTGATTTCATCTTTTTGATTAGCATGATCTAACAAATCATGTTCCAGAATACAGCTAACATCTACTCTAGTTATTATTTGATCCTGGTCTTCTATTCTTGAGATACAATGTTTATCCTTAGATGGCAATTTTCCTCCTTGCTAGAATGTTTTTCCAAATTTTATAAACTGAATACCAACATTACTGCCTGGTTTTGGATTAGATGTTTCTTATAAAAATATGAGCATAATAATTTGTGGTATTTTATATTTTATAATCAATAGCTGTCTTAGGATCTTTGGTTTAGATCACAATACTAGATACATCTAGAACTGATAATTGTCTTTCTATATTTTGTACTTCAGACTTAGAGGATGAGGATTGTGCAAAATATGAAGATTTTCCACTAGAAGAGGATGATGGCATGTGTGTCATGGAAGAAGTAATTTGTGAAGGAGCTAAAGGAAGAGGTCTTGGAATCCTCATTGATGTTGTTCTAGAAACTTGAGGAAATTGCAACTTTATTGCTCTAGAAGTATTTTCTTGTATTTGGACTAGATCTTTTGGAGCATATAGTTGTTTTTGTATAGTTATTTCCCAATATCTAGGCAATTCAAATTATTCAAATGGTACAGGGAATGCTTCAGCTCCTAATGATAGATGACCTAATGGTGCTACTTCTTTGGATTTGATAATAGAAAATTTTATGGGTACCAGTGTATTTGTTATTTGGCACAACATTCGAACTGTAATAGAAAGCTCAAAACATTTTGGTTTCAAATCTAATCCTCTTGTTTCTACTATTAAATTTCATAAATCAACAAAATATCTCCTTTATAAAGGATAAGAAAATTTGGAAAGAAAGTAACATATTGTTGTCCACTTGCCAATGTACAAAGGGTTTGGCTTATTACAGCCTGATTATAACTGTTAAAATTTTTATCTAAGTGGACAAGCAAAGTTGATCCAGGTAATCATTTTCTAAATAGAGGAGTAATTACTAACTGTACTACACCAAAATGAATATATCTATAACCTTATTTGTACAAATTTTGAATTTCCCTTACCTCTGTTTTATCAAAAATCGTTAATGTCCTACAGGCCTTGTTATCTAAAATAATTACATTTTTTTCTAATTATTTAAAGATCTATTTTATTTTTGGCCTATAAACTAAAAGAGGCATTTTTATTTTTCATAAAATAGATTCTAATTTCTACAAAATTTTCTTTTGATCTTCTAGCTTGTAAACATATTTTGAATCTGGTTTAGGTACTAACAAAGAAGGATCATATGTACCTATGCTAGCTTTATCCTCATAAACACCATCAAGTTGAAAAGCATCATTAATAAGTGATTCATCTCCAGCATAGAGTGAGAAATCCATGTTACTTACAGTATAAAAGCTCCACTACTGGTCAAAACTTGTAGTATAGCTGCTGATGTGATCTGCTTGTCCAATAATTTCTTGCAATGTACGGGAAACAATGACAAGTGAATTTAAGACTAATACTCAGCTTTGACTATAAGAATTGGAAAGAGAGTATTGGTGTAAGCTTTGGTATGATTTATGATTCACCATTGGTGAAGAACATACTCTCTATAGAGTGTACCATAATAGAACGTAGGCTCTGATACCAAAGAGTAAAATGAGGAAATGCAGCTGCAAACTCAGGCTTGGCAGGCTGCAACACACTTAAGTCCTACCACTATTTCTATAGACTGTAAGCACATATTTTGTGTAAGGCAACCAACATGTCCTAGACCCAAAGGCTCACAATGCTCAAGAATTTACAAAAATAGTACAACATGATTTTATTAATAAGTTTATGCTTAAATTTTAAGCTAATACAAATAAAATTTTTAATTAATTATTATTATTAAAATAAATTACATTATTTTTAAAAATATTTTTATTTTAAATTGTAAATATAATAATAAATATTGATTCTTGAGGGATACAATAGTGTAAGTTCTTGGGTTTTTATCTAGGATGTCTAATTTCAAACCTCCATAAGAGGATATTGGACCCCTCATAAAAACTTGTTTAAAATTAAATTTTTAGACCTATGAAGGATGTCGTAGTGGTAAGTCCTTGGGTTTTTATTCAGGAAACATAAGTTCAAACCCTAGTAACCCTGATACGAAGGTACTTGGGTTTTCATTCAGGAAACCCAATTTCAAACCCTGGTAACCTTGGTACGAGGGAACCTGGCATGTAAACTTAAATTTTATCAAGTGACATTAAAGGAGAACCCAGGTTCAAAATGTGCCAAACCATACATAGATAATATTCAAGCTTTGTTGTAATACTTTGATGTAATTAAAGTAGACCAAATTCAATTCCACGTAACCTATTGAAAAATATATAATAATTAATTTTTATTTTTAATTAAAATATTTTATTTTCAAGTTCAAACAATACACCAAAAATATATGTGCTCGGAGAGGAATACGACCTATTAGGAGGATTGTTTTTATTTTATTAATTAATTATTTTATTAAAAGGATTACAATGTTTATTAAGTAGTTGGCAAGGAGAGGGTTCAAACCATAGGAGTTGCATCCACAAAATCTATTCCACCTCGTTGTTTTATAGCCTGGCGTAAAATGGACCACGAAGGATTTGGATCAGAATCTTTGGATTAAGGGTTGTTCTCTTGATCTGTGTGGGTCTTTGGTGTCTATATATTTCTTGACCTAGAATAAGTTTTTGGTCTATTTATTCAGTTCGTTCCTGTCCAATTTGTAAAATTATAAAATGTTTTTAGGTCCATTTCAAAACCCCTTATTCTACTTAATAAAAAAATAAAATTCTTACATTAATAAAATAGTTATTATTTTTATATAGAGAAGTTGGTAATAAGATAGTTATCATTTTAGGTCCGAGGTGTAGACAAATTGGTTCCCCCAAACCTCGTAAGGGGGGCGGAGGTCCAAGGTTCAAATCTTGGGCTTCATCAGACTGAACACTTATCCCCTTCCTGGTGCTTTCAGCGGCGTAAAAGGTTTAAAATGATCATGGCATGGTGGTTATAGGGGTGGACTGCATGAAGATCTGTGTGACAACTTCTGGGGTGGATAACGTAGAATACTGTGATGGACATAAAAATCCGGATAGCCTGTCCGAATTCGTGGCGGATACCAATTCCACCATGTACAAAAAAAATATAGTTATCATTTTTTTATACATAGGATAGTTGGTTACAACCATACTATTTTTAGTAACTATTTTTTCAAGAGGTTGATTTTCTAACCTACCACTCTATCAAAGAGCTTTAATATTTTCTTTACATCTCTATCCTGGATCATCGACACCAAAAATATAGAAGGGTGTCATCAAAAATTGATGATGTGAAATAGGATTCATCGTAAGGGTTGGGTTAAGGCCCACAATGTTAGGATTCATCAAGATAGACCTACCCAAAGCTTCAACCAAAAGGATGAAAATATAAGGAGATAAAGGGTCCCCTTGGTGAAGGCTCCTAGAGCTCTGGAAGTAACCAACATGTGAACCATTAACCAACATCAAGAATTTGGAAGAAAAGAAACAAGCTCTCATCAAGTTAATCCACTTTTGATTGAAATCAAATTTCAAGAACACCTCTACCAAGAAGTCCCATGATACCCTATCATAAACCTTACTAATGTCTAGCTTTAGAAAGAGACTTGATCAGTCGATCATATTTACTAAATGTATAACCTCATGGATAGAAATAACTCCATCCAAAATTTGCCTTCTTGCCATGAAGCCACTCTACTCTTTATCAATAAGAAGAGGCATCAAATATTTTAATCTATTTAACATTGTCTTAAAAAGTATTGTGGATATTAACTAGTAAATATTTCTCCTTAAATCTAGTTTCCATGGAGAGACTCAAATACTCCACAATAGATTCAATCTCTTTGAGCTGGATTTTTAGAGATTCTTTATTTTTAAAAATGTCACCAAAAACCTCTTTGTTCCACACTTTGAGATTAGATTTTATCTGGTCTGGGTCAGAGGAAAAAAAGAGGTTCCACCTTGTGGATTGGGGCAAGGTTTGTAGGCCGAAAGAAAACGGGGGGCTAGGACTAAGAAGAGTTGCTCACCTAAACACTGCCTTGCTTGCCAAACAAGCTTGGCGTCTTATCAACAATGAGGAGAATGAGTGGACTACCATAATTAAAAGAAAATATCTTCAAGATACCGATTTCCTAAATGACACGGTGCACGGTAGAGGTTCGGCGTTCTGGAAAGCAATCTTAACAAGTAGAGAGGTCATAAAGAAAGGCCTAAGATGGGTTCTAGGTAACGGGTAGAAGATCACGTTATGGGATGACAGGTGGGCCAAGGATGAAGCTTTATCTCAGTTTCCTACCCTTGCAAGGATCAAAAGAATCATAGAGGATCTCATAGGAAGGAAAGTGGCTGATTTCATAAGACAGGACAGAGGTAGGCTTATTTGGAAATAGATAAGGATTCAAGGCTTTGAAGCTGAATCAGAAGAACTCCAAAGCATCCTGCATCAACAATTCATTTCCATGAGACCTAAGCAGGATCATGTAATATGGGAAGCTACCAAAAATGGGCAGTTCTCAGTCAAATCTGCATACATGCTAATGTTAGATACCGAGGACCCCACACTCCAGACACAGCTGGTGTGGGTCAAAAACCTTATTCCTAAAGTTGCAATGTTCTCGTGGCTGGTGATCCAAGGTAGGATTCTGATGATTGACAACTTGTTAAGGAAAGGTATGATAATTGCTAACCGATGTTCTTTGTGTAGGGTTAATTGGGAGTCCACCCACCATATTTTCCTTGAATGCTCGATCTCTCTGAGTGTCCTCAATGGGTTGTTTCAAGCCTTTAGCATTTGCTGGGTCAGACCAGCCACCATCATTGACCTCTTCCACCAATGGCCAAATCCCTTTGTTAGCCTTAGGCTGAGGTTTTTTGGAAGATTTGTCTCCATCATTTTCTTTGGCAGGTGTGGCTAGAAAGAAACCATAGAGCATTCCATGAGTCGAGCCATGATGTTACCTCCATTACCAATAATATTCTTACCTTCACCCATGAAAATGTCAGCCTTATCCCTCATGAAGATCGAAATCCTTCCCCCTAGGAGAGGCGGATCGCTCAATCCTTAAATGTTACTCTGGGCGAGAAACTTGTGTCTACCAAGGTCAATCCTAGATTAGATGTCAAGTGGAAACCACCCTCGGTAGGTTGGTTCAAGCTCAACTTCGATGGGGCCTCTAAAGGTAACCCTGGCAATGCAAGGGCTGGAGGAGCAGTGAGAGATCATCAAGGCAAGTTGGTGATGGCCTTTTCTGAACAGTTGGGAACTAGGACTAACAACGAGGTGGAAGCAAGAGCATTATGGAGGGGTCTTCAGTTGGCTTAGGAGATTGAAGGTAAACTAATTATCGAAGGAGATTTGATGCAGGTCATAAACCTTCTCACCAATGGGAAAAATCCTCCATGGCAGATTAAGACTATCATCGAAGAGGCTAGGATCCTTTACCATGCCAGGAACGATCGGAAGGCCCAACACATTTTTAGGGAAGCAAATAAAACAACTGATATCTTGGCCAATATAGGGGTGGAAGCCATTGGGATGGTCACTTGGGAACATGGGGTCCCAAGTGAAGTGGATAAAATTATTCAAAATGATCGCCAATGATGTTGAAGCTATGGGGATCAAAAAAATGGAGAGGAGTTTCATTTTTGTTCTATCAGTATTGCTTCGGTCCTTATTGTGATGGCTTTAGTTTTCTTTGCAATAGGGGAAGGATCCAGGTGGCTTGGTGGCTTCATGTTATGGGGTTAGGGGCAATGGCAGAGGCCAAGGACCGATGTCATGATTTCGTGACTTGTTCGAGTCTAAGGAAAAGCAAATTACAGCAAGAAAGGAAAAGTGTAGCGATTTCGCGACATGTTGAGCAAGAAAGAAAAAGTGTCGCGATATCACGACATGTTGAGCAAGAAGGAAAAAGGGTCACGATATCGCGACATGTTGAGCAAGAAAGGAAGAGTGTCACGATTTTGTGACATGTAGAGCAAGAAAGGAAAAGTGTCGTGATGTCGCGACATGCTGAGCAAGAAAGAAAGAGTGTCGCGATATCGCGACATGTTGAGCAAGAAGGAAAAAGTGTCACGATATCGCGACATGTCACTTTTTCGCGATCAAAAGAGAAGAGAAAGAGCAAGAGGGAAAAAGTGTCGCGATATCGCGACATGATGAGCAAGAATGAAAGAGTGTCGCGATATCGCGACATGTTGAGCAAGAAGGAAAAAGTGTCACTTTTTGGCGATATGTTGAGCATGAAGGAAGAAGTGTCACGATATCGTGACATGTCACATTTTCGTGACCAAAAAAGAAGAGAAAGAGCAAGAGGGAAAAAGTGTCACGATATCGCGACATGTCATTTTTTTGCGACTAAAAGAGAAGAGAAAGAGCAAGAAAGAAAAAGTGTCACGATTTCACGACATGTCATCTTTTCGTGACCAAAAGAGAAGACTAAGAGCAAGAAGGAAAAGTGTCACGATATCGTGACATGTCGCATTCTCATGACCAAAAGAGAAGTGAAAGAGGAGGAAGGAAAAAGTGTCGCGATGTCGCGACATGTTGAGCATGAAAGAAAGAGTGTCGCGATATCGCGACATGGAAAAAGTGTCACGATATCGTGACATGTCACATTTTCGTGACCAAAAGAGAAGAGAAAGAGCAAGAAAGAAAAAGTGTCATGATATCGTGACATGTTAAGCAAGAAAGAAAGAGTGTCGCGATATCGCGACATGTTGAGCAAGAAGGAAATAGTGTCACTTTTTGGCGATATGTTGAGCATGAATGAAAAAGTGTCACGATTTCGTGACATGTCAGATTTTCGCGTCCAAAAGAGAAGAGAAAGAGCAAGAAGGAAAAAGTGTCACGATATCGCGACATGTCATTTTGTCATGACCAAAAGAGAAGAGAAAGAGCAAGAAGGAAAAAGTGTCACGATTTCGTGACATGTCGTCCTTTCACGACCAAAAGAGAAGAGAAAGAGCAAGAAGGAAAAGTGCCGTGATATCGCAACATGTCGCATTCTCATGACCAAAAGAGAAGAGAAAGAGGAGGAAAGAAAAAGTGTCGTGATATCGCGACATGTTCAGAATGAAAGAAAGAGTGTAGCGATATCGCGACATGTCGCTTTTTTGCGACCAAAAGTGAAGAGAATAAGCAAGAGGGAAAAATTGTCGTGATATCGTGACATGTCGTATTTTCATGACCAAAAGAGAAGAGAAAGAGCAGGAAGGAAAAGTGTCATGATTTCGCGACATGTCACTTTTTCATGACCAAAAGAGAAGAGAAAGAGGAGGAAGGAAAAGTGTCGCGATATCGCGACATGTCGCAGTGTCGTGACCAAAAGAGAAGAGAAAGTGTTAGGAGGCGAAAGTGTCGCGATATCACGACATGGTGGTTTTTCATGGGAAAAATCCAAGAAAAGGAGCATGGAGGTGAAAGTGTTGCGACATGTTACCATTTCGTGACTCTTCAGAGCAAGTGAAGGAGAAGACTTCAGGACGTCGCGATTCCACGACAGGTCGCATTTTCACGGTTGGGGCAGCAAGCGAGCAATGCGTTGGGCCATTGCCTATGTTCTAAGGTGTTTGTAATCTTGTGTAAGGGACGATGCTCTTTTTTGGTAGTGTGGCCCCAGTAGGGGGCTAATTGCAATGGACATACTGTCCCTTTTGAGGTTTTGTTCCGTTTCAGCATTGTGCTGATTTTGTAAAAGGTTTTGGGTCAACCTGTAAAACCCGGTTGTAATGAATTTGTACCTTAATTACCAAAAAAAAAGATTAGATTTTATCATCTTGAGATTTTTAGCTATTCTGGCCAATCCATCACCTGGAACTCAAGCAACCCACCATTCTTTAATTTTGACTTCAAGTTTAGGGTGGGAGCACCACATGGCTTCAAATTGTAAAGGCCTTAGATTTTTTTTTAAGCAAAAAACTCCTTGCGGGGCCGCATTGGTATGAGATACTACGAACAGGGGGTTCTACACCATCAAAGTCACCCGGGAGTCACACCCGACCCTGCCCGCACCAACATTATCAATTGGATTTTGGATACCCAATTCAGCTTTTTGGTAGGGTGGATATTTGAACCTGGGACCTCCCTTGGAGGATTGCCCTCTCCTCTCCAACTCACCTACAACACCTGGGTAGGCCTTAGAAAAATATGAGTGTAGAGAAGATTCAAACAAAAGGAGAATGTGATCAAACCTTTCTTTGGTTAATGAAGTTAGAGATGCATCATCAAAGAAGGGTAAACCTTGCCTTGATATGAATACCCTCTTCAGTATAACCAGGACTAAATGTTTGCCAATACTTCTATTACTCCAAGTGAATATAGAGCCTTTTAGATCCATATCCATCAGCTCACCTTGGTTGACAAAATATACAAAATCCTCCATGCTTTTTGAACATGAATAATTACCACCTTTTTTATTTGAAGGATAAATTGAAGAATTAAAATTACTAGCTAACATCCAAGATTTGTTAGCAAAGCACTCCATCATATTCAATAACAAAGACAAAAAAACCTATCTATTGAGACTTGAATTCAGAGTATATACATTAGACATGACCCATATACGGTCTAAGAATTCACAATAAAATAAAATATTGATGACTCTTTCAGAGGAAGATAGAACAAAACCATCTACTTTGGAAACATTCCAAAAATAGAGTAAACCATTTGAATAGCCATTCGTTGGGTTGGACGCAAACTTGACCTCTTTCCAAATAGAATTTTTGACAATATCAAAATTATCCACATCAATTTTAGATTCCTGAATAAAGATAATAGCTAAAGCTACCTCTTTTCTAATAGAGGATTTTGAAGATCCATTTAATCCTCTAATGTTCCAGGAGAGAAATTTCAGAGCAGGATTTCCTATCCACAACCCCTAGTTGGGGAGATCTTCTAAAGGATTCGATTTTTAGCTTCCTACCATCCACATCCTTGCTCCTTTCCATTTTCAGCAAATTTGGGAGCCATTGGAAATCTTAAGTTTTACTTTTCTTTGTAAAGAAATATTAGTGGGTTTACCCACTTTTTTCTCTATTCCAAAATCTATACGATATTTATGGTGGATTTTGGTTTTAGGTCCCATAGATGCTTTATTCGAAATAGCCTTACGATATGGAAAAGGTACCTATTCAGATTAAGATAACTTTTGAATCACATGTTAACCAAATTCTAGACAGTCAAATGAATTATGGAGGATAAGATCATTCTTACTTACCCCTACCAAGGAAGGACCATAACTGCTCCTCTGTAGCACATTCTAGGGATTTATCTCCTGACTCACTAACATAGCTACTCCTTCATTAACCAGAGTTAAGGGAACTAAAATCAACTCTGGTTTTGATGTCTCACTGACCCGAGGGGCCTGAACTATCTCTATAGCATCTTTTTCAGACCCTTATTTAGTTGGGTTCAACTCTAGCGAAGGATATTATCCCCCATTTTTAGGATTCACTTAATTTTTCTTAGCTTCGATAGCCAACTTCGCTTGTTTGAGAACCCATTTCCTCTCCATGGATTTTGCTTTAGCTATAGCTAGTTGGGATAGACAAATATCCTTAATATGATGGTTCTTGCCACATCCTTGGCATTGCAATGATATATCCTCATACTCTATTGGTTGAATCCACATGCTTAGGTCTGAGAGAAGCTCAATAGAACTTGGGAGGTCCACATCTATATCAATCATAACACACATCCTCACAAAAACCATGCGAGATTTTGCTTGTCACTACATCTATTGAGACCAACTCTCCAATGTATTTTGCTATACCCTTGAGAATGTCTTGGTACTAAAAGTGTAGTGGCAAACTAGGTAACCTGAACCAAAGAGGGACCATGTTGACCTTTTGAGTGTAGGGGTTGAAGTCAGTTCCCTATTTCTAGAGAAACAAACCCCATCTTTCGAAGAATCACTATCCTCCTTCTAGGATACGTTTGGAATCTTCTTCACAGTTAAGCTTAATTAGGAAAGACTTAGAAATGGTAGTTATTTACAATGACCCCAATGGTTGCTACTCAGACATTGCCCATCTACGTAAAGAATCAATATCAGGCCCGCTACCCTAAAATTTACCCACTAAATTCCAAGAACCTTCTTCCCGAGCTACTTTGATGAAGTCACTTAGGATTTGCAATTTATTTGAGACTAGGGTGAGATCAAAATACTATTTTTCATAGAGAGAACTCAAGTTTGCTACCACTTTGGCAAAGGAAATAGATGAATTAAAAAGCCAAACCTGGTCATGGGGCCAGGACGGGACCCTAATATCTTCTTTAGCCCGTTTCAAGGTAGAATGGGTCCTACCATTAGATTTTTTTGGGTCCCAATTTTGGCATCCCATTGGGATAAAGGGGTCCTTAAACTCAAAATGATTAACTATAAGATCACGCTTAGCCATAATAGGATCACCATCATCAAATCGTTCACAAATTTTATAGCTTTTTAAAAGGTGGCTACATTAAATATTTGGATCAATGTCAATGGAGATGTGGCAATTTGAAATTGACTATACAATTTACATTTTTACAAATATAAGCATGCTCTAAATTAGAGATAAATTTTACAGATGGTTATGTGCTTCATGCAAGTCTTTAAAACAAGGTGAATCTAGATTCATTGGAAAGAGGACATTGATAGATTTTTAAAAGTGGTCACATTAAATATTTGGATCAATAATGAGGGAGATTTGGTGATTTGAAGTTGACCCTAAAATTCAAAGTTTTCATAGATTTGGACATGTAATTTTTGCAAACTAGGTGATGACATCAAATTTTATTTTTTGCAAGTGAAAAGAAATAATTGAATCTACCTTTCTACATTATTTTATTTCATATCTATGGTATAAAGGTGATATTTTTCATGGTATTTCCTCCATTTTATGGAAGTGTTAATGCCATGGAATGTTGTTCTAGTTAAAAATTATTTATTATCAACCCAATTTATGGGATTTAAACTCATTGGTAAATTGGTAGGTGCAACTCTTATACTATTCTTATGACCAAATTGAATAGTATTTCTTAGATATATAGGCATAAAATGAAATAATAATTGATGTGAATAAACATAAGGAAGAGAAGGATGAGAATAAATAACAAGTAAAATGTAAGTATGGAAATAATAAAAATGAGATGAAAGATAAGAGTACATGTAGTTTAAATCCAAGAAAGGAATATTATATTTTTCAATTTCATGGATGCGTGCAAAAAAGAATTATTGTATTTGTAAACTCATTATTAGTTATAACTTCATCAACATAAAATTTGTAAAGCAATTACTAGTTCAAGAAAAAAGATCAAGAAAAATCAAATAGAGGGTAAGCATGTTCAAATTTTTGCAGATTTGAAACTCACCATGGAAAAATATATTTTGTGTTCAAATTCTTATGTTGTAAATATGGATGGGTTAGATATTATTCTTGGATATCCATGGTTAGATACTTAGGGAATAATAAACATGAATATACAAAATAAGTTTATAAAGTTATGGTATAGAATGTACAAAAAAATTGATATTTAGAACATTACATATATTGGATCCCAAAGCAAAGATAAGGTCAAGCAAATTTAGGCCTATAATGGGGTATGCATAGAAGAATCTGCTAGAGAACAAGAGGACAAAGAAGAAAAGAAACAAGAGAAAAGGACTAGTTCCTTTCTTGAGTGAACAAAAAATGTAGCAAGAAGGATTGAAGGATTAAATAAGGCTCCAAATTTGAACAAAGGTGCACCATATAAACATCAATGAACCTTCATGAGAAATATGCTAGTATAGGTAATCGACACCTAATCACTATGGATCTACATGAAATCAAAGTTGGTGGTATCATATTTATAATTCTTTGAAATGGGTTTATTTTGGCTTTTCCTATATTTTGAGGATGAAACTTGTTTAAGGGGATGGAATATAATATACCTAGGTATAGGATAATACATTATATATAAGGATTGGTGGTACATATTCTTTATAAATCATCCCACTAGTTAATTAGAATAAATATCTTTATTGCACATGTGTGGGTAAATGGTAGTGGTAGGTAGTTGAAGGTTGTATAATGTAGGAAAGAGACTCATATTGTGGGAGGGTTTGTGTTGGATCTCATATTAGAAAATAGTGTTGAGTGGCTTCCTTCCAATAAGGAGCCTTGTCTAGTGTTGCTTTACCTCAAAGGTTTAGTTTATATTTTGAACACATTGGAGTATATTCTATTATTACAATATTTGTCTTCTATTATTGGAGTATTGCTAATATTTTATATAGGATCTTACCATAACTTATGGAGAGATTTGATCAACATCCTTAAAGTTGATATAGAGGCATATATTTCCACTCTCCTTTAAGAGAATAATGTTGGATGTGATGAATACAAATTTTTTACCAATTCCTCTTTAACTAAGAGTAAAATATTAGTCTTCTTAACATGATACATTTGCTTAAATAACTTAGCTCTTGGTTTGGTCACTAAGTTATAGGGTACAACTAAAGGGTTTATTCTAGAAATGTATGAACAATCCCATGAGAAGACAACCTTGGTATTTGAGGAAAATTTATGATAATCCTCTTGATCTTTGATATTTAAGGATGACCCCATTTTAAGAATATTAGATTGTCAAGGGATATTAATGTCAAGTTTGATTATGTATTTCACTAGATTTTAGATTTTAGATTTTAAATGTATGGGAGGAAGTTTGATATGTTTATCTAAAATACTGTTGATAAAGAGGTCTCCACTAAAGCAACTATATGGATGAGGAATGAAAGGAAATAACCTATATTGTTATGGTCTTGAGGTAAGCCATCAAACTCAAGGATAAAATTTAGAATATCTTTATCATGTGTAATCTAATATAGAGAAGGGATTAGTGATCCATTTCTACATAGAGATAATTGATATATATCCATAGTCTATAGAAATAAGAGGAATCAAATTTGAAAAAATAATGCATTATTAACCAATTATGACCTTATGAGAATGAAAACAAGTAACTAATATGGAAATTGAGCCCAAAATCCAATTTTCTCCTAAAGAGATAAAAAGAAGAAAATATTTTTTAATAAGTTTTCTAGTAGAAAGAATGAAAAATATTGATTAATTTTGGTATTTAAATAAGAATCAACTGATGACAAGTTGAGAAATACAAAAAAATAAGGTTATAGATTTATATGCACCTAGTAAGAAGTACTCCTAGAAATAATTTTTTATATCCCATGATATTAATGGTGTATCAAAGTCTAGACCAAAAGGAAAATGAATAACTCATATAGTATGTAAAATCAAAATCGTTGGTTTGTTCTTATAACCAATGGATACATGGTACCATTAAGTGTCTAGTGATTATAAAGGATATATTTTTCAATATCATTCATTAGATTCATAATACTTGAAAGTATTATTCAATACCTCATTGAACTTTTGGATGTCCATGATGTGGATGTTGAAAGAAGTAGGTCTATACTCAAGTGAAATGATATGCTCATGATTTCACCAAGATAACCCTCTTTATACAATTTAGATCTCTTGAGTCCGAGAGAAATGTTATCTTGATTAAATATTTTAAGAATATTAGCTAACATGGAAAGTAATGCAACAAATTCTAGAATGAAGGTAAAGGATTTGTTATCTAACTAAATTTTGGAAGCAGAAGGACTAGTATCCGATAATTAAATTAATCTATTTGGAAAGTCCTCAAAACTAAACATAGGGCAATTTATAGTAATGGATTAATAAATGAAAGTGATACATGAAAGCATAATCTAGATTGACCATCACTAACCCTGACAAGATGCTACCACCATTGAATTAAGTTATCTCTAAAACTGGAATGTTTGATCCACATAGATTGAAATCTAAAAGGTTTCTTGAAGGACAAAGAGTTAGGTATCTCCAAAAAAATGGGATTATGATTAGAGGTAATTTTAGGAAGGGATTGTAGGGTAGAATCACAAAATAGAGTTGTAGCCTCCTTTGATATAAAAAATCTGTCAAGCCTTTCTTGAATGAGATGACACCCTATCCATTGATTGCTCCAGGTATAATTCACTCCTCTAAGTTTTACATTCATCAACATGTTGGAGTTCACAAAGTCATTGAACTCATCCATGATCTTGATAGGTGGTCCATTTCCATCCATTTTGTTTGAAGGGTAAAGAGGAGTGTTAAAATCCCCAACCATAATCTAGAGGACATTATGGAAGATTTCACTCAGATTGCCTAAGTACTCCTACAGTAGAGCTCTCTTGAATTGAAGTCAGGGCATAAATATTTGAAAGGATCCATGACCTATTGTTGTTTATTTCCCTAAATAAAATACTAAGAACCTTGTCATATTTCTGAATAATGGTTCCTTCTACTATCCAAGGATCCTATAAATTCATAAGGCCTCCAGACGATTCTCTAGATGATTTGCAAACCATATCCTCTTGATCCCAGATTTTTTTTGCTACTTTTTTTGACTGAATATCATTAGTTTTTGTTTCTTGCATCACGATAATAGTTGGATTCACTTGATTTCTTATTGCATTGACTTCCTTGTGTTTGGGTAGGCCATTGAGGCCTCTCACATTCCATGAAAGGAACTTCATTTAGATTATTTGGGATGTCTTCCTCTGCCCCTCCCTTGAGAGGGTTTCCCTAATTTGTTGTCTTCAGAACCCGAAAAACCTATTGAAACAAGGTTATCTATTTTCCATTAGCAATTTCATTATCAATTTTAATTTTTTGATGCTCAGCATTTGATATTCTCCCTCTTCTTTTTTCATTGCCAAAATATATAGGAGACTTCACAGTGCTCCTGGTTTGTTTAGGACTAAACTGGGGGGAGGCAATTTGTTGTAGAACTATACTGCTCCTCAGTCTAAAGAGTTTCACATATCTCCACCCCTACATCCAAATATTCTCCTTTTTTCCTGTATTCCATTGGTCTACGAGACGACTCCTCAGTAGGATTCACCTAGCTCCTAGTGATGATGTTAGGAGAAGAGATTTTTTATTTTCCAATGCCTTAATTTTCTTCCTAAGTTCTTCAGATTTAGGGTTTGGATTTGGGATGCTCATTGGGCTTGAAGTATTTTCAGCATTAGGATTTAAGGATCCCGACTTGGATGGGGATTCTAGAGATTGGGCATTAGGGTTTGGATTTGTGATGCCTACGAGGCTTACATTAATTTCAACATTAGGGTTTGAGGATCCTGACTTGGATGGGGATTCTAGAGAGTTAGAAAGGTTAGCCTGAAGGTTCTGGGCTTCCATGTATTTTGATAATACTCCTACTCTCATATTGGATATAATTGAAAATTTATTTGAAACTAGAGGATTGGAACTTACCTGAGTATTTTGTTTTCCAACAACCTATTATTTTCCTTTGTATTTTTGGGACCCTACACCCTCTCTTTTATTTTTTGGTAGACATAGTTTTCCTGATTGAAATCACCTATGCTAGGGAAACTCCTCAAATTTCCTCTGGATAACATTCTCTGCTTCTGCTTTTCTCCATTCATTGCGAGGTTAGGACATTGATTGCATATATATCCTTGATTTTTACATTCTACATAGAATGTCAGTCTGTTATCGTATTCTATCAATTGTTTTTGATAGTTTTCTCTATACTCTAGCTCCATAAACCTTGGAAATTCATTATCCAAATTAGCATTTACGTAGATTCATGCATGAGTAATCCTTGTCTTGGTCAAGATCGCATGGTCAATGGGGATCAGGTCCCCTATAGTTCTGGTTATGCCCTGTAGCCAATATTAATTGAAGAACTGGGTATGTAGACTCAAGAGATGAACCCAAATAGGGGTAATGTTAATATTTTGCTTTTCAAGGTCAAAATATTCACTCCATCATCTGAGAAAAAGGCTCCTTTTGCCCAAAAACCAAGGACCTCATTTTAAAATGTAGTTAGCAGCCTCCATATTATTAAAAAGGATAATGAATAACCCTCAAGTTAGAGCTACCAACTCCAAGATGCCTATCTATCACCATTTACCCATCTCCCAAGCCCTGATAGTCTCCATGTCTGACGTACCTCCCAAAAACTTGCCTACCAAGGAGAATTCTTCCATTGAAAGAAAAGGTCTCATGAAACTTTTTGGGGCCAAAATTTTATTAGTTACTAGAAGTAGGGGCAGAAGGGAGATAACCTCCTTTCTTTTTCCTCTAAGAGTCTAAGCAAAAGACAACTACTTCTTGGGCCCCACATTGTCCTTCGTATCTTTTTTTTTGAGGTCTTTTTGAGGAGGGTTGGGCCCCCACATGATGCCCACATCCAAATCTGCCATAGCCTGACTACCTTCCTCTAGATTCTCACTTGATCCATGCTCGAGATTCCCACCCAACCCTTCTATACCTGTTCTACCTCTACCGCCTTGGCTGAGATTACTGACCAAAAAATTTAAACCCTTACTCCCATCGCACCCACTAAAACTCAACTCACTCATTCCTGATGATGTAATTTGTCAAATTAGTGTCGTCCATCTTAAGGTGGTTGGTTGCATTGCTTATGCTCATATATCCAATTTTAAAAAATAAAAACTTGATGATCAACTTGAAAAATACATTTTTATTGGCTATAGTGAGGAGACAAAGGTTTATAGGTTGTATAATCTAATGATAGAGAACTTGATAGTCAATCATGATATAGTTTTTATTGAAAATGAAGCAGAGTATGTAGTTATATATATATATATATATATATATATATATATATATATATATATATATATATATATATAATGAAATTTTGCTTTAGGACACTTGTCCTCCTTTCCTCAAGCATTCTCCAAGTATCTCTTTCTAGACATGTATTATGATACTTGTGTCTACAAGTGTCTATTCTCTAGGAACTCCACTATATTTTATCTTGTATAAATATGAGGACTCCATGCCTCTCATCATGGAGATTTCATTTGCTATATGACACTCTAGTGGTGAGTATAGAATCCATCCTGTCTGCGAGTGGATAGTTCCTATAAATCTTTGAGAATTGTGAGCCTTTCAGTCTAGGACTTGTTGGTTGCCTTAGGCAAAATATTTGCTTATGATCTGTAGAAATAGTGGAATGAATTAAGTGCATTGCAACCTTCCAAGCCTGAGTCTACAACTACATTTCCTCATTTTACTCTTTGGTATCAGATCCTACATTCTATTATCGTATATTTTATAGAGAGTATGCTCTTCACAAATGGTGACTCAAAAATTAGACCAAAGTTTACACGAATACTCTCTTCCTAAATATTATAGTCAAAGCTGAGTATTGGTCTTAAATTTGGTTGTCATTTATTCCCTACACATTGCAATCAATTACTAGACAAGCAGATCACATCAGCAACTACACTACAAGTTTTGACCAGTAGTGGAGCTTTTATACTATAAGAAACATGGATTTCTCACTCTATGTTGGAGATGAATCAGTTATAAATGATGTTGTTCAACTTGATGATGTTTTTTAGGATGAATATAACATAGGTACATACGATCCTTCTTTGTTAGTACCTAAGTTAGATCCAAAAGATATTTACAAGCTAGAAAATCAGAATTTTTTTTTGTAGAAATTAGAATCTAGTTTATGGAAAATAAAATTACCTCTTTCAGTTTATAGGCCATAAATAAAACATATCTTTAAACAAGCAGAAAATAATGTTACGATTTCAGGTAACAAGGCCTATAAGACACTAAGGATTTTTAATAAAACAAAGGCAAGGAAAATTCAAAATATGCACAAAGAAGGTTATAAATATATTCATTTTTGTGCTAGTATAATTACTAATTAATTCTCTAGTTAGAAAAGGATTATATTATTGATGCTTGGGTAGAATCCAAAAAATATTATAAGGTGCAAACAATGAATGGTAGTACTTCATTGAAATATTTTGCTTTTGATATCCCAATTCAATTGAGAAATAAAATTGTTCAAACAAATTTTGTGCAAATTAATACAGGAGGTTATGATATTCGTCTAAGGAATATGTTTCTTGATCAATGTGGACCATATAAAATTACCTCTCATTGTATTATCTTGAACATAAAAAATGACAAAATAATAATTCCTCATATTCCAACTATTTTCCATGCTAAAAAAATAAAAGCAGTTTGGCAGAAGCTGACAATGGAATAAATTGTGGCACATGAGGCTCAGATGCAGAAGGAAAAAATCGAATTCCAAGAAGTGATGCAAATATGTCTTACTATCCAACCTTCTATTAAAACAAATTTGGAACCAATAATGAAATCTTGTTGTGTTGAGCATCCTTTAGAAAAATGGTCTTTGGATTTCCTTCAGGCTATTATTCCAACAATACACCCTCATCGGGAAGAAAATTGTTTTGAATATGCAAGTTGTTGAAGAATGTACAAAACATGTAAAATAATTGCTTGAAAAAGGACTAATTAAGGCCTTAGAATCTAACTATTCTTGCTCTGCATTCATTGTTAGAAAGTATTCAAAACAAAAATGGGAAAAGCTAGAATGATAATTAATTATATTCCTCTTAATGCCATCACTACAGATATCAAATGGCACTTGCCAAACAAAAGAGATCTAATTGATAGAGTTTGTAGAGGGAAAATATTTTCTAAATCTGATTGGATATCTAGATATCACTAAATTAGAATCAACAAACCAAATATACACAAAACAACTTTTTCAATACCTTTTGGACTGTATGAATGGCTAGTCATGCCATTTGGGCTAAAAAATGCTCTATACCAATTCCAAATGAGGATGGATAATTTTTTTCAAGATATACATTAGTTTGTAGCAAATTATATATATGATTTTTTGGTATTTTCAGAAACTATTGCAGAACATAAAAATCATTTGGAAATATTTTAGCAACATGTTGTAGAACACAGAATTGGCTTATTTGCAGATGATAATAAATTTCAAGTTTGCAGAACAAAAATTGAGTTTCTAAGGATCATAATAAGAGATGGTAAAATTGTTATGCAACCACATGTCATGGAGAAAATTAAGGGATTTCTAGATAAATTGACAAATAAATAACAAGCACACAAATTTTAAGGTTGCATAAATTATGTACATGAATATATTCCACAGATTTCCAGAATCACAAAACCAATTTGAGAAGCTGAAAAAGGTGATACATTTAAATTATCACAAAATGCAATAGAGGCTATCAAATAATTAAAGGTTTATTGTTCGGATTTACTTCCTTTAGATCCAGCATTTGAAGGACCCTATATTTTACAAACTGATGCTTCAAAAGAATTTTGGGCATGTGTTCTTCTTGTTAAAAGAAATAATGATGAAAAAAGTGCAGGGTATAGGCCAGGAGAATTCAAAAAGCATGAACTAAATTATTGGTCAGCAGAAAAGGAAATTATTTCTATAATAAAAGGAGTAGAAAAATTTAGAACTTTGCTATTGCCTAAAATATTTACTATCAGGAAAGATAGAAAATTTTTCAAATGCTTTATGAGCAATAATATTTCAACTCAACTTTGTAGGGGTAGGTATGCTTGGTGGCAGGCCATCCTCACATTGTACCAATTCGATGTGCAGTATATTCTAGGGAAAGAAAACAACCTTCTAGATGCACTTACAAGAGAGATGGCAAAAATTCAAATAAAAATATTATAAGAAATTTTTGGTGTTTGGCAGAATCAACCATTACGGACATCGCAACAGTGTCAGGAATTTTGTATATATGAATTAGTATTTTCTTGACCCTACTCAATTAGGATATATAGATGTTCCTTCTATATATTTTGTTTATAATTCTACAGGTAGAGTAAATGTCCTTGTAAATACTTCACAATGGAGTATAGTCATAGCCAACATGGTGGAACATCTCATTCTCAAACATGTTTTAGATGATATTTTTTTATTACTTAGGCTTGGTAAACCAACAATATTTTTTACAACATTCATGTCCCATTATATCCCAAATGGTGATTGGATGAATAAAGGTTCAATTTACATCATCCGAATAAATTTTATGGAATATTATGCTATCAAAATATATGTCAATGAAGAATTACTATATGGACCCATGATACTTCTTGAAGATCAAGCATGTCTTGCTATACCAGATGAAGACATACCTGAGAGTTAGCCTGAAAAAATTGTCACCAACATGGAAGAATTCTTAGTAGAAGATGTTGTCACCTCTACAAATTGCCAACAATAAATTTGTGGAATACGTAAAATACATGATTATTTTACTAAATAATTATGTAAAGTGGAAGACACTGTTTGGAGAAAAATCAGAATAAGACCCCATTATTTCTTTAGATGTAATTTTTATCCCATAGAAAATTTCCCATACTTAAAAAAAAAGAATCTCATGTTTAGAAGATGCTTTATGACACTTGTCCTCCTTTAATCAAGCATTCTCCAAGTATCTCTTTTCAAACATGTATTACGACACTTGTGTCTACATGTGTCTATTATCCAAGAACTCCACTATCTTCTATCTTGTATAAATATGAGGACTCCATGCCTCTCTTGTCATGGAGATTTTGTTTGCTATATGACACATTGGTGGTGAGTATAGAATCCATCCTATCTGCGAGTAGAAAATTTCTATAAATCCTTGAGCATTGTGAGCCTTTGGATCTAGGAATTGTTGGTTGCCTTAGGTAAAATATTTGCTTACGGTATGTAGAAATAGTGGTAGGACTTAAGTGCATTACAACTTGCCAAGCCTAAGGAAATTTGATGATGTTTTTGAGTATGAAGCTAGCATAGGTACATATGATCCTTCTTTGTTAGTACCTAAACTAGATTCAAAAGATGTTTACAAGCTAGAATATTAGAAGAAAATTTTGCAAAATTTAGAATCTAGTTTATGGAAAATAAAAATACCTCTTTTAGTTTATAGGCCAAAAATAAAACATATCTTCACACAAGTAGAGAAGAATGTTACTACTTCATATAACATTGCCTGTAGGACACTAAGGATTTTAGATAAAACAGAGGCAAGAAAAATTCAAAATATGCACAAAGAAGGCTACAAATATATTCATTTTGGTGCAGTACAATTACTAATTACTTCTCTATTTAGAAAAGGATTACCTGGAACATGTTTGGTTGTCCTCTTCGATAAAAGGTTTAATAGTTACAATCAGGTTGTAATAGGCCAAACCCTTTGTACAATGGCAAGTGGACGATAATATGTTCCTTTCTTTCCAAATTTTCCTTATGGAATTTAATAGTAGAAACAAGAGGATTAGATCTGAAACCAGGAAGTTTTGAGCTTACTATTACAGTTTGAATGTTGTGCTAAATAACAAATACACTAGTATCCATAAAAAAATTTCTACTATTAAGTCCAAAGAAGTAGTACCAGTAGGTCATCTATCATTAGGATCTGAAGCATTCTCTGTACCATTTAAAGAATTTGAATTACCTATATACTAGGAAATAACTATACGTTTTTGGCGAAATGGATACCCCTGCCTCCTTGGGTCTTACCCGAAAGTGGCATCCATTTTGGGATGTTTTCCACAAAAAAATAAAAAAATAACTATACGAAAGCAACTATATGCTTCGAAATATCTAGTCAAAATACAAGAAAATGCTTCTAGAACAATACAGTTGCAATTTCCTCAGGTTTCCAGAACAATATCAGTGAGGATTCCAAGACCTCTTCCTTTAGCTCCTTTACAAATAACTTCTTCCATGCCACACATGCCATCATACTCTTCTAGTGGACAATCTCCATATTTTACACAATCCTCATCCTCTAAGTTTGAAGTACAAAATGTAGAAAGACAATTATCAGTTCCAGATATATCTAGTATTGTGATCCAAACCAAATATCCTAAGCTAGTTATTGATATAAAAAAAAATACCACAAATTATGATGCTCAAATTTTTAAGACACATTTAATCTAGCACCAGGTAGTAACATTGGCATTCAGTTTATAAAATCAGGGAAAAATATTCTGGCAACGATGAAAATGGCCACCTAAGGATAAACACTGTATCTCAAAAATAGAAGACCAGAATAAAATAACTAGAGCATATGTTAGCTATATTCAGGAACATAATTTTGTATATCATGCTGATCAAAAAGATGAAATCAAATAATTAAATTATGTAAATAACTGGACTAGGTATGCAAAATTTTATTTTGAGCATTTAAAGTATTGCATAGAAGAAATATTCATGGAAATGAGATAGATAAATGTCAATTTGTATGTTATCAAAGAATATTTAGAGCAAGAGAAGGAAGCTTAGATAAATCATGCTAAAACAATTAAGAAAGAACAAAAGGTGATAAATTTAGCAAGAAAAGGCCCTAAATCTCTTAATTTGGTTCCTAGTACATATCAAAAAATTCAAGCACAACTAGGAAAAAATAGAACCAAAATTGTTTGAGATGAAAATGTTCAGAAAAAGTATCAATGGAGCTCCTATTAGTATATTTTGATTCATTTAATTTTAAAGAAAGTGCTATGCTCCTAAATATTGATGGTATTGCAAATTCTATAGAACACATCTAAATTTGGATTAATCATTACATCACTGTACAATATATCTACACCTTGGTAAATGAACATGCAATTGAACTAGCTACTAGACATTTGGTAGGAATTGCTTTAGATTAGTGGAATGGAGCTAGTGATGAGTCTTGTTGGTCCGGCTTTCATACACACCATATGAAGAATGAGCAGGAAGCTCCGGAGACACCCACGGGATAAATCCCACTCACTTCAGGATCTAGCTGGTTATCCAAGGTGTGAGTTACAGAGTCGGGTCAAATGTCTATTCACTCTTTTCTGCTTCTGGAATAGATTTCAATATGGACTGTCTGTTACCTTACAGGGGGTTCTTTGAACTTGTTCAGTAGTTGTCAATTCTTGATCATCAGATTTGAAAATTATTCTTGATCTAGCTCTCATGGGTCAGCAAATTTAAATAAAAGACAAATAAAGAAAATAAAAATGGATCATTCATCGAAAACAAAGAGAGGGTAGGGTAAGGCAGAAAGAGAAGTTTATCAAACATTAACTGTAAAACCTTAAACTATCAATTTTATCTATGCTATCAGCTTCACAACAGAACAAATCAAAGAAGAAAGTGTCCAGATTTCTAAGATCACTTTCAACTAAGAGCACAAGGCAAGATGGAACAGATCTAACAAAAAATTATAAACCGAAGGGAAGTTGGTTAAAACTGGTATCTTTCACCGGCAGCCTAGCTCACACAGTGAAGACAGAGCAATTAGAACAAACTTACACTTGAAATCTGTAATTTCCCCTAGCAAACAATAGAACAACTAAAGCCTAACAACATATTTAATCTTGATAACACAGATTCATAGCATATATCTAACAAACTTTAATGGAACGGATAACAAAAGAAGATGAACTTATCACAGTCTGCAAAATATTAGGCTTCTGGCCATGCTATCATAGAAAAATAACAGCACATCAACTCCCAGTCCAGAAATAAAATTATTTGACAAAATTTGCAAGAAATTGCTTCAATGGCATTTTATTTCTAAGTCTCTGCCTCCCACAGTTACATTGAGAAGAAGTATTTATAGACTCAGGACAGACACTGATCTTTTCAGAAATATCTTCTTCCCCAAACTGTAAGTCTTATCTTTTTAAACCCTAGGACCCGGGTTTTACAATATAAAGCCACTTAAAATCAAAGTCCGGATAGAAATTAACCCTCTGCAAATCAGGGCAGTCAGCTGCCATAAATGGAGAAGATAGAGTCGAATGCAACTTGCATTCACTCGCAACTACAAATAAATGCCTTCATTAATTTTTTTTTGTGAGCCGGATGAGTCACCACTTCTTTGTCAATTCATCTCGCAAAGCCATCCCTGAGTTGAAATTGTCTCCATGCTATTAATTCTGCCATAAATTTGCTATTGAATGCTTTTACCGACTTCTTCTCCTTTAGCATGGTGGTCCTTGATTAAATCTGCACTTTAACTTTGTCTTTATAGCCCTTTTCATTTTTCCCACAGGTGACAGGTGGAATCCTGTATGAAAGAGAAAAGATGCATTAGTACCTTAATAAAATTATCAAATCCAAGCTTTGATTAATTAAAACAAACTAAAACCCTTAATACAAGCTTGCAGGCGGCCTAATTTGTCTCATTCGTGCTTTGACACGTGTCACAGAATCGTGACACGTGTCTGTTTCAGGATGTAAGCATTCTGGTCAACTTTCCTATGCAGGTCGTGAAAATGCGACATGTCGTGATTTCGCGACATGTCACGAAATCGCGACATGCCCGCCAACATGCTTCTCTCTCCTTCCTTCTGTCATGAAAACATGACATGTCACGATTTCATTACATGTCACGAAATTACGCCCTTTTGTACTAATCGCTAGTTTCTTACCGAGATTTTGGAACATGTTCTTTGCCTTGCAATACCCCTTCAAAAACGTGCAGCGAGTCGCCACAATTTTTACACTTTGGACTCTTTGAAACTATCACCTCGCACTTTCAAAATGTGCAGCACATCGCTGCACTTTTCTTTAGACTCCCTTCTCAACGAACGTGCAGCGAATCGCTGCACTTTTAGACTTAAACCCCTTTGAAACAATACTCCGCGATTTTGAGAGGTCAGCGAATCACTGCACCTTTTGTTTGCTTTGACTTTGCTTCGGAACGTTAGCGATTCGCTGCAACCTTCACTCTTGAGCCTTTGAAGCCGCTAACGTCGTGATTTTGGAACATGCAGCGCATCGCTGCACTTTTTAGACTTAAGTCATTTGCCCGCCAGAAGTCACGAAAATGGAACACGTCGCGATATCGTGACGGTTCCGCCCAAGCTGCATCCTTTGACTGCGCTGACCGCGATTTTGCGACACGTCGCGAAATCGCGACGATTTTTGGACTTAGTCAAATTTTCTCCTTTACATCCAACTTTCTTTCACATGTTGTGATTTCGCGACATGTCGCAATTTCGTGACGCTCCATACACTTGGCTTGCTTCTTCCAAATGCTGTCGCGATTTCGTGACATTTTTCTCCCTGGATTTCTTCCTCCTCAGCGGTAGCGATTTTGTGACACTTTCCAAAAATGGAAATGTCACGATATCATGACATTCCGTACCATTATGCCTTCTCACTCCAGATTTGTCATGATTTCGCGACATGTCACGATTTTGCGACATGTCACGATTTCGCGACATGTCACGATTTCGCGACCTTTCTGGCACTTAGCCGATTTTCTATCCTTCTCAGCGAAAATGTGACATGTCGCAATTTCGCTACATGTCACAAAATCACGCTGCTCCGTATGAACTGATTCTCTCTCCTCCGAAAGGTAGTGATTTTGCGACATTTCCCTAAATGGAAGTGTCGCGATATCGCGACATTTCCAAAAATGGAAAGTGTCGCGATTTCGCTACACATTTGTGACTTGGCTGATTTTCTATTTTTTTGTCGTGATTTCGCGACATTTGCATAAATGGAAGTGTCACGATTTCATGACATTACCAAAAGATGAAAGTTTGATTTTTCATGTATTTATCTGACTATTTTCAGCATTTTCTTTGGTACCGGTGCAAGATTTTCTTTGTGCATGAATGATTCTAGCATGTAGAAAGTTAAGCTTGGAATAACAATGCTAGAATGACTTGGAAAAAAGCACAACTTTAACAAGGAGGCAAGCAAAATCTGGGATTAACACTGGAAATGATCCAGAGGGTCCCTGCTGTAAAATGGAAGCTCAAGGCTTTTCTAAGGATGGAATTTATTTTTCAGTGGGGGTGTGTTGTTTCTCAACAAATGACGATATCTACGGGTAAAATAGTAGCATTATTTTAGAACCCAGGACTCTAGTTTCAAAACAAAAAGACCATGCATCATGCCTTGCCATAGACATTCTTCATAATAAATTGACTACTAACTGCTAGTTGTTAAAAATTTTCAAGGACATACTAGGCTGAATTACTTCAAGGAAGATTTTTGATGTGCAATTACAAGGGTATAGAACTTTTTCAAGGATGACTGGATTGATTTATGAACTCTGGATTGATCAGCTTTTTTGGATTGTAAAAGGGGAAACCGAGTAGAGCTCTGTTTACTAGATTAGCCTTTTACAGCCTAGACAGAGTTACCTTTTAAATTTACACGACCCAAATTTACAACTGTAGGGCAGAATCTGTATTGGCTACCTCTTTCATTGTACAACTCTTTTCTTTTTCTTCTCATCTCTCTTTTTTTTTTTTTTTTCTTCTTTTGAAATATATCAATATCTGGAAGGCCTTATAGAAATCATAATTTTCTTTTATCATTTGATCAATCTGGATCTGTTTCAATCTAGGCACTGATAGCCTCTATGGATACCCAAATAATTGCATGAATCATAGTCCCCTCTTATAACCAACTTTTCTTGGATTCCCCGGGAGTTCCTCCAACTAAACAGCATAGCAGTTTCTCTACAATTAAAACAACTGTGGCAAGCAAAACACAAGATCCAATCATCCCTCTACCTTCATCCTGAATAGCAAAATAGTTCTACAGTTCAGTGTAAGCAGACTATCTCAATTAGAATAATGAAACAGAATGGGGCACTGGATTGTGGATTTATCAGCTCAGAATAAAATAATCTTCAGCAGGCTGACTTTTCATTGATGCTCAGGCAAAGCCAAAGAATAGAATATTTCAGAAGCCAGAGGACTTTGCACATACTTTCAAGGACAGAGACAGGCCTTAAAGCAAAACAAAATAAAACTGTACAGATTAAAGCACAAAACTGTACAGGCAGCAAAGAAAAAGAAGAAAATAAACTAAAACTAAAACAAAAGACTGTACAGACTTAAATAAAAGCAGGATTAACTAAAAACACAACTAAAAACTATACAGGCAACTAAGAAGAAACATAAAACTAAAAACTATTGAAGCAATTGCACAAGAAAACTAGAACTAAACTAAAGCAAAATAAACTTGTAGAGTTATTTATAATATGTACACATATTACAACTTCTTTATGACTTCATTCAAATGATACATTGGATGGAACAACGGAGAAATAATGTTTCAAGTATTGACCATTAACAGGGAGGTCCAAAAAATTACCATCCAGGTCTTGTAAGCGGAATGCATTGTTACCCAATATTTCAGCAATCTGATAGGGGCCTATCCACAGTGGCTGCAACTTTGTGTGCTTACCCTTCTTCTCATGGGCCTTGTCCCACAGAAGCACTAAGTCAGCCATTTTGAAAGCTTTCACTTTGGCCCTCTTGTCAAACCACCGCTTGACAGTTTCTTGGTGCCTACTGAAGTGCTCCAGGGTTTGGAGTCTTTCATCCTGCAAGTTAGTCAAATCTAAAACCCGGGCTTCTGCATCATCATGATCTTCAAAATAATCTAAGGCAAATTGGTAGGTGGGCAACTTCAAAGATATGGGAACAATTGGCTGGGTACCATACAACAAAACAAAGGGAGAGGTCTTAAGAGCCACTTTGTGTGTTATCCGATCAGCCCATAGTGCATATTTCAACAATGTATACCACTGCTTGGGTTTATCTGTTGCAGACTTTTTGATGGCATTCATTAAATTCTTGTTGGTGGACTCAGCCAATCCATTGCCTTGGGGATAATATTTGGATGAGAATCTGATAACTATCCCCATATGGTATGCCCAATCTGCAAATTCCAATGATTGGAAGGTTGGTCCATTATCACATACCAAATTCAGGGGAACCCCAAATCTAGTTATGACATTTGATTCAAGAAATTCAATGACTTCCTGAGCTATACTCCTTGTAGTGGCTGCTGCTTCAACCCACCTTGTGCAATAGTCGTAGCTGTCAGCACATATTTGTGCCCTACTGAAGAATTTGGATTGATTACTCCCACAAAATCAAGTCCCCACTACATGAAAGGTTTGTTTATCACAACTGGTTGCAATGGCAGAGCTCGGTTTGCCTCTTTGGCTGCAAATGTCTGGCACTGATGGCAGGTTCTGACATGTTGATGTGCATCCTTAAAAAGTGTAGGCCAGTAATAGCCTGCTCTTAATATTTTATGTGCTGTAGCAGATCCTGATGAATGCCCTGCCCCTAGTTTTTCATGAAAACTAGCCATGACTTCACTGACTTCACTGGGAGAAATGCACCTTAGAAAGATGCCAGCATAATTCTCCCTGTACAGAGTACCTGCCTTGAGGATATAGTGAGCAGCTTTTAACTTTAATGCTCTCCTTTGAGTTCTGTTCAAATGGGATGGGCAAATTCCAAACTGTAGCAGATGAATGATATCTCCATACCAATCATCAGATTCAGAATTTAACTGATTAACTTCTTGCTATGGAGGCACTTCAGCAATGTGTCTGGACAAGCCAAGTCCTCTGATCAGTTTAGCAGGCCTAATCTCCAAGTCATACTCTTGCAACCTGGTAACCCAATTGCCTCTCAGTTCACCCAACTCATTTTGACTTAGGAGATATTTCACAGCTGGGTCTGGCACTATGGCATGAGTTTTGCTTCTGAGTATATAATGTTTGAACTGTTTCACTGCTCTTACTAAAGCATAAGCTTGTTTGTCTAACCTAGAATACTTCAGTTCATCCCCCTTCAAATTAGTGCTCTTAAAAGCAATTGGATGTTCTCCGGTTTCCCTTTGTTGAGTTAGAACTGTAGCAAGTGTATGTTATGAAGAGAAAGTGTACAGATAAAAATTTGCACTGAAGTCTAGGCTTACTAGGACTGGTGCTTGTTTAATGGCTGTCTTGATTTCCTAGAAAGCAGTCTTAGCTTCTGGGGTCCAGAAAATCTGGGCAGTTTGCTTTAACATGTCATTCATTGGCTTAACTATCTCTGCAAAGCCGGAGATGAACTTCCTGACAAAGTTAATCTTTCCAAAGAATGACCTCAACTCTTTCTTGGAGTTGGGAAATGGTATGCCGGATATGGCCTCAACTCTGCCTGGATCCATAGAAATGCCATCCTTTGTGACCAAATGCCCCAGGAGCTTCCCTTATGTTACACCAAAAATGCATTTCTTTGGATTCAGAGAAATGCCAAACTCCCTGCACTTGTTAAACATAGACTCTAAGTGCTTTACATGGTCAAACTTAGATTTGGAAAAGACTGTTAAGTCATCCATGTACACAACAATACATTTGCCCATAAGCCCCTTGAAGGCATGGTCCATTGCTCTCTGAAATGTTGCTCCAGCATTTATTAACCCAAATGGCATCCTTTTGTAAGCAAAAGTCCCCCACTTGGTGGTAAAAGCAGTCTTCATTCTGTCTTCTTTCTCCACCAATATCTGGTTATAGCCTGAGAAGCCATCCAAGAAAGACATCATCTCTGATCCATTGACAATTTGTAGGACTTCATCCATAGAATGCAGGGGATAGTTGTCCTTTTCTGATTCCTTATTTAAATTCCTGAAATCCACACACAGGCGGATCTCCGCATTTTTCTTCCGGAATGGCACTAGATTGGCCACCCAGGTAGAATGCCTGATGGGAAAAATAATTGCTGCACTCAAGAGCTTTTCTACTTCCTTCAGGATAAGGGGTTCTAACAAAGCATTAACATGCCTCTATTTTTGTCTGAAAGGCTTGCAAGATTATTTCAAAGGTATGATGTGAGTGTAAACTTTTGGATCAAATACCTTCAAATCTTTGTATGACCAGGCCATTACATCCTTGGATCTGTGCAGGAAATCAATCATATTTCTCTTTATTTATGGATCACAGTCCTTTGCCAGCTTGATGTTCTTTGGATCCTCCTTAGTGCCTACATTCAAATTTTCAGTCTCATTGTCTGTGGTGCCCACATAATTTTAAGAATTCACCTTCTGCCTGATCTTGTCAAAATCAAATAGCCTCTCTAGCTCCACCATTCCCTTTGGGATTATGTTGTCCTTCAATCTCATGATTCCCCTATCATCATCTAACTGTTCCATCAGGGTGTCCCTTTGGCCTTCATCAATTATAGCATTCTCAAAGGTGTTGGTACTCTGTAAGAAGTTCACAATCTATTGATCATCTGAGAAAACTTGAAAGCTATCTATATTGTTTGGAACCGAAGGACAGGGGACTAATTCAATTGAAAACTTATCCCATATAAATTCCTCCAATGGCTTTAAACTTTAAGCTGAAGATGCCAAGACATCTGCATGTGAATTTTGTTCCCTGGGTATATGTGTTAAGTTAAATGCATCAAAGCCTTCTACCATATCCCAAGCCCTGTGCTTGTACCCTTTCAGATAAGAAGCTTTACATTGAAACTTACCCCTGACTTGACTTGCTACCAATTCTGAATAAGTGAAAACTTGAATGTTTTTCACATTTCTATCCAATGCAAATTTTAAACCCAAAATCAGATCTTCATACTCTGCTAAATTGTTAGTACATGGGAACTGCAGGTGGTAAGACATAAAAAATGTCTGACTTTGAGGCCCTTTGAGGACTGCCTCTATTTTAGATCCCTGTTTACATCTTGCTCCATCCACATGAATTTTCCAAACTTCATTAGTATGTACAGGATGAGCTTTATTAAACTGGTTACTCTGCCCAGTTGTCAAATTGTAGACACCAATATCTACTTCTGCAATGTTTACAGTTTCTTTAGCTGCATTGTACTCTGTAATGGTGTTCTTGTACCTGGGTTCTCTATCAACCCAAAATTGATTTGCCACTCCCTTCCAGGGAAACCACATGTGTGAAAAATCTGTGGCTAAATATCCATTCAAGGACCTAGACCAATCCCTACTCAACAGCATCCCGTATCCCACTGGGATATCCACAACTTGGATTTCAATCTTATGCTGAGCCCTAGGCTCAGAGGCTAATTGGATATGAATGTTTTGAAGCTCTCCAACAACCTTGACCTCTGACTTGTCCAATTGGACAACTCTCCTTTCAGACTTCATTGGGGTCAGCCCCAATTGTTGACAAATGGCCAATGGCATGACATTAGCAGATGCACCTGAATCTACCAAACAATTATGTAAGTTCCTCCCAAAAATTTTGACAGTCAGTAAGAAAGGGGGAACTTCAGTTTTTTCTTTGTACATGGCTAGATTGGCATTTGCTATTTTCTTTCCTTTGTCCACAGGTTTAGCAGCAGGGCCAGAGTATGTCTTTATCAGATTGTCTCTCTGCTCTGAAATCTGTGCCAGCTCATGCAGAGTAATGTTGGCCTTAATCCTTTTCATGTCTTCCACTATGTTATATCCTTTGTTAAGTGGAGGAACAGCAACATCTGGTACTCTCTGAGATCCTCCCTTTGGTGGAGGTGGATTATTGCTTGGAGAGGGGTCCGGAGGAATATTGTGAGAGTTGTCAGGAGGAGTTGATGTAGTATTTGGCTCAGGATTCCTGTTCCTCAGGTTGTAGTTATCTCTTATGTACTGTTGGAAAGCCTATACTTCATCCATAGGAATTTCAACTACATTCTCAGATTCATCCAGGAAAGAGAAATAATCCAGGACCATGGCTGCACTATGGCCAGATGAACTTGGGCCATCAGCAGTTCTTTGATTTTCTTGAGAGGTGAAATCTGTAGACAAGGCCTCAAATGCATCACAAAATTCCAGACAGTCCAACTCTCCATGTTGAGAAGTGGCATGGATTTTGCACCAGTTGGGTAGGGCCAAATCACAAATGTTCACATCATGAGCTTTGCCCTTGTAATCTTTATTAGGTTCATGTGGGGGCCTGTTGAATCTGTTTGGTTGATATGAATATCTGTTGGAGTTGTCCCCAGTAGAAGTTTTCCTTTTAAAACTCAAAAAATCATTGGCCAGCTTCTGAACAATATTTGAGACTTCTTCAATCCTGGCATTGTCAAATTCTTTTACAGGGTTCTATACATTTTCAACCGGTGTCATAGCCATTGGTGTTGCTGATGGTAAAGTTTGACAAACTGGTAACATCATCTGATGTGGGATAGGATTGAATACTAGAGCAGGCTGTGTAATCAGAGGAGTTTGTTGAAGATTTAGAGGCTGGGGTCCCAACTGTCTTTCCAGAATCAAAGCTTCTTTGTAAGCTTTTGTCAAATTGGTAACAGTGGCATCTCTCTTCAAGAAGACAGAGGTCATGGGATCTAAAGAATTTTTGAAGATCTCTAGTGCCAGGTCTGCATTAGGCACATAATACCCAATAAGTCTACCATAAGCTTTCTGGAATCTGACATTATAGGATCTGATAGATTCATTCAATTCTCTCTTGATGACAGAAAACTGTTGATACAAAATACTGGGGTCTATCACTTCCCCGAACTGTGATACAAAAACTTTTTCTAAATCATTCCAACTAGTGATAGAATCATTGGTGAGGTTTAAAAACCAATCATAAGCTCCCTCCTGGAGAGTGAACGGGAAGAGTCTGCAGGCAACATCCTCATGCTATACATTTAATAACTTCAGTGCATTCTTGAATGCAACCAAGTGTTCTTCTGCAGTTCTTGTCCCATCATGTTTATATCTGGGGAGATATCTTTCCGGATTTCTAGGCAAGTCATGGGCTATACCCGGAATGTTCAAAGCAGTGGAGCCCAACCAATTTGCCATAGCTAATGGATTGGCAAGGATGTTCTGAGCTCTGGTTGGAGTAACTATCAATGGTGATAAAACTGTTTGTGATAGAGACTTGGCCCTTCTGAGGCTAGTTCTTCTCGGGGTTTCTAATTCAAGGACAAGGAGCTCTCCAGCTCTGGGGTGGGACCTTGTTACCCTGTATGTAGAATCCAGCTTTCACAAGCACTTATAACTTTGCAGTTCTCAATAGGTTCTGAACTTGAGGATTTAAAACATTGTACTGACAACTTACAAAAATTGTACTGACAATTTATAATACCAACCGAAGTTCAGTGGGTCTTTCAAATGTTGGTGTTAGGTCCTTACAATACTTGAACTGAGTTCATATGGCCCTCCTTCTAGCGCCAGTTAGATGTTGGTCCGGCTTTCATACACACCCTATGAAGAATGAGCAGGAAGCTCCGGAGACACCCACGGGATAAATCCCACTCACTTTAGGATCTAGCTGGTTATCCAAGGTGTGAGTTACAGAGTCGGGTCAAATTTCTATTCACTCTTTTCCGCTTCTGGAATAGATTTCAATATGGACTGTCTGTTACCTTACAGGGGGTTCTTTGAACTTGTTCAGTAGTTGTCAGTTCTTGATCATCAGATTTGAAAATGATTCTTGATCTAGCTCTCATGGGTCAGCAGATTTAAATAAAAGACAAATAAAGAAAATAAAAATGGATCATTTCACCGAAAACAAAGAGAGGGTAGGGTAAGGTAGAAAGAGAAGTTTATCAAACATTAACTGTAAAACCTTAAACTATCAATTTTATCTATGCTATCAGCTTCACAACAAAACAAATCAAAGAAGAAAGTGTCCAGATTTCTAAGATCACTTTCAACTAAGAGCACAAGGCAAGATGGAATAGATCTAACAGAAAATTATAAATCGAAGGGAAGTTGATTAGAACTGGTATCTTTCACCGGTAGCCTAGCTCACACAGTGAAGACAGAGCAATTAGAAAAAACTTACACCTGAAATCTGTAATTTCCCCTAGCAAACAATAGAACAACTGAAGCCTAACAACATATTTTAATCTTGATAACACAGATTCACAGTATATATCTAACAAAATTTAATGGAACGGATAACAAAAAAAGATGAACTTATCACAGTCTGCAAAATATTAGGCTCCTGGCCATGCTATCACAGAAAAATAACAGCACATCAACTCCCAGTCCAGAAATAAAAGTATTTGACAAAATTTGCAAGAAATTGCTTCAATGGTATTTTATTTCTAAGTCTCCGCCTCTCGCAATTACATTGAGAAGAAGTATTTATAGACTCAGGACAGACCCTGATCTTTTTAGAAATATCTTCTTCCCCAAACTGCAAATCTTATCTTTTTAAACCCTAGGACCCGGGTTTTACAATATAAAGCCACTTAAAATCAAAGTCCGGATAGAAATTAACCCTTCTGCAAATCAGGGCAATTAGCTGTCATAAATGGAGAAGATAGAGTCGAATGCAACTTGCATTCACCCGCAACTGCAAATAAATGCCTTCATTAATTTCTGTTGGTGAGCCGGATGAGTCACCACTTCTCCATCAATTCATCTCCGCAAAGCCATCCCTGAGTTGAAATTGTCTCCATGCTATTAATTTTGCCATAAATTTGCTATTTAATGCTTTTATTAGCTTCTTCTCCTCTAGCATGGTGGTCCTTGATTAAATATGCACTTTAACTTTGTCTTTACAGCCCTTTTTAGTTGTCCCGCAGGTGATAGGTGGAATCCTGTATGAAAGAGAAAATATGCATTAGTACCTTAATAAAATTATCAAATCCAAGATTTGATTAATTAAAATAGACTAAAACCCTTAATACAAGCTTGCAGGTGGCCTAATTTGTCTCATTCGTGCTTTGACACATGTCACAGAATCGTGACACGTGTCTGTTTCGGGCTGTAAGCATTCTGGTCAACTTTCCTGTGCAGGTCACGAAAATGTGACATGTCACGATTTCGCGACATGTCACGAAATCGTGACATGCCCGCCAGCATGCTTCTATCTCCTTCCTTCTGCCGTGAAAATGTGACATGTCACGATTTCGTGACATGTCGCGAAATCACGCCCTTCCATACTAATCGCTAGTTTCTTGCCAAGATTTTGGAAGATGTTCTTTGCCTTGCAATACCCCTTCAAAAACGTGCAGCGAGTCATCGTAATTTAAACACTTTGGACTCTTTGAAACTATCGCCTTGCACTTTCAAAACGTGCAGCGCATCGTTGCACTTTTCTTTAGACTCCCTTCTCAACGAACGTGTAGCGAATCGCTGCACTTTTAGACTTAAACCCCTTTGAAACAATACTCTATGATTTTGAGAGGTCAGCGAATCGCTGCACCTTTTGTTTGCTTTGACTTTGCTTCAGAACAGTAGTGATTCACTGCAACCTTCGCTCTTGGGCCTTTGAAGCCGCTAACGTCATGATTTTGGAACATGCAGCGCATCGCTGCACTTTTTAGACTTAAGTCATTTGCCCGCCAGAAGTCGCGAAAATGGAACACGTCGCGATATCGCGACGGTTTCGCCCAAGCTGCATCCTTTGACTGCGCTGACCGCGATTTCATGACACGTCACGAAATCACGACGGTTTATGGACTTAGTCAATTTTTCTCCTTTACATACAACTTTCTTTCACATGTCGCGATTTCGTGACATTCCGTACACATGGCTTGCTTCTTCCAAAAGCTGTCACGATTTCACGATATTTTTCTCCTTGGCTTTCTTCCTCCTCAACGGCAGTGATTTTGCGACACTTTCCAAAAATGGAAATGTCGCGATATCGCGACATTCCGTACCATTATGCCTTCTCACTCCAGATTTGTCGTGATTTCACGACATGTCGCGATTTCGTGACCTTTTTGGCACTTAGCCGACTTTCTATCCTTCTCAACGAAAATGCGACATGTTGCGATTTTGCTACATGTCACAAAATCGCGCTGCTCCGTACGAATTGATTCTCTCTCCTCTGGTAGGTCGCGATATCGCGACATTTCCAAAAATGGAAGTGTCGCGATATCGCGACATTTCAAAAATGGAAGTGTCGCGATATCGCGACATTTCCAAAAATGGAAGTGTCGCGATATCGCGACATTTCCAAGGGGAGCGACATTTCCAAAATGGAAGTGTCGCGATATCGCGACATTTCCAAAAATGGAAGTGTCACGATATCGCGACATTTCCAAAAATGGAAAGTGTCACGATTTTGCTACACATTTGTGACTTGGCTGATTTTCTATTTTTCTATCGTGATTTCGTGACATTTCCATAAATGGAGGTGTCGTGATTTCGTGACATTACCAAAAAAAAAAAGTTTGATTTTTCATGTATTTATCTGACTGTTTTCAGCATTTTCTTTGGTACCGGTGCAAGATTTTCTTTGTGCATGAATGATTCTAGCATGTAGAAAGTTAAGCTTGGAATAACAATGCTAGAATGACTTGGAAAAAAGCACAACTTTAACAAGGAGGCAAGCAAAATCTGGGACTAACACTGGAAATGATCAAGAGGGTCCCTGCTGCAAAATGAAATCTCAAGGCTTTTCTAAGGATGGAATTTATTTTTCAGTGGGGGGTGTGTTGCTTCTCAACAAGTCTAAGGCAAATGTGTTTATTGATGGACTCTATGAATAACAAAATGACTTAGTAGCAGAATTTGTACCTTCTAAAGTAAATAAGAAAAATGAAGATCAACTCCATCTAGCCTTAAGGAAATTGGGAGACTTACACCAATTTGAAGAATATTCAAAACAATATATGAAGGATTTATATAGACTCAATATTCATAAGGAACCTTCATCAAAATATAATATTTATCTTCTCTTCCTAATGTTTTGGAAGAATTAGTGATGTACAACATTACACAAGGGATAGATATGAATAATTTGACTTTTGTAGATGTTGTTGAAGCAGTCAGGAAAAGAGTAAGGGGCCTTTGTTTACATATCAAATTCATTAGGAAAAATCTCCATATCACACACAAGGAGTGCTAAGCTATAGAAGGTGCAAACACCTTTTGTGGTGAAAATCAAAGAAGAAACATACTTTAAAAGGGATCATACAAACAAATTCAAGCCTTATAGGTATTTCAAAAGAAATTAAAATGATCACTAGGCCAGCTAAAGATATCACATGTTATTCTTGTAGACAAAAATGACATTATGCACACTCATGTTCAAAGAAGGCTCCTAGACAAGTAAAAGCACTATTTATAGACCTTGAAATTTATGAACATTGGGTAATGTGTGAATCAGATGAAGATTTTGAAATTTGGTAAATTTATGGCCTAGATATATTTCAATTAGATGAAATTAGTTATATGGATAATGATTTAATTTTTGATGCTTATCCTACAGATAATTATGACATGGCTATGTTTATGGTGTAACCATTCCAAGAAGACCCTGACATGCCTCTTCTAGAAGATGTTATTGATGAGGAAATCATAGAAGCAGAAATTACAGCAGTAGAAATACATCATTAGTTTAACAAAGAAAAATGGGTAAAATATGATACAAAATCAAAATCAAAAAATGAAAATTGTTCAAATTGTTTAGAAACCACTACCTCCTCTGATGAAGATAATGAATTCATAAAAGAAAAATAATAAAAAAAGAGCACTTCTGATTATGATCCATGCAAAGATAAAATTTCTCTTATGCTACCTATAAAAAGGGTAATTCCATCAAAACCTTAAAAATTTGCTTTTTATAAATACCCAATTGTAAATAGATCTCAACAACTTTCTATCCAGAAAATGGCTCTTTGTTTTATTCTTTAAAATGTAGCTACAGACTTAGGCTTGGCATGCTACAATGCACTTAAGTCCTACCACTATTTTTATAGACCGCAAGCAAATATTTTACCTAAGGCAATCAACAAGTCCTAGATCCAGAGGCTCACAGTGCTAAAGGATTTACAAAAAAGTGTCTACTTCTAGATAGGGTGGATTCTATACTCACCACCAAAGTGTCATATAAGAAAATAAATCTTAAGGACAAGAGAGGCATGTAGTCCTCATATTTATACAAGATAAATATATTGGATACCCAATAGAATAGACACTTGTAGACACAAGTGTCATAATACATGTTTGAAAAGAGACACTTGGAGAATGCTTGAGGAAATAAGGACAAGTATCCTAAAGCATCTTCTAAAAAGGACATTCATTTTTTTTAAGTATGAGAAATTTTATATGGAGGAAAAATTACATCTAAAGAAATAGTGGGGTCTTATTTCAATTTTTCTCAGAATAGTGTCTTCCACTTTACATTATTATTTAGTAAAGTAATAATGTATTTTACATATTTCACAACTTGAATGTTGGTAATTTGTACAATTGGGAACCTCTTTTGCTAAAAATTCTTCCATGTTGATAATAATTTTGTCAGGCTAACTATCAGGTATGTCTTCAGTTGGTATAGTAGGACTTGATTGATATTCAAGAAGTATCACAGGTCCATATAGCAATTCTTCGTCAACATATATTATGATAGTAGGATATTTCCTAAAATTTACTTGAATGATGTAAATTGAAAGTTTATTCATCCAATTATCATTTGGGATATAATGGGACATAAATACCATAAAATATTTTGTTGGTTTGCCAAGCTTACGTAATAACAAAAGATCATCTAAAACATGTTTGAGAGTTAGATGTTTCACCATGCTGGTTGTGACTATACTCCATTGTGAAGTATTTACAAGGACATTTATTCTACCTACAGGATTATAAGCAAAATATATAGAAGGAACATCTATATATCCTCATTGAGTAGGGTTAGAAAAATACTACTACATATATTTACAAAATTCTTGACACTATTGCATTGTCTGTAATAGTTGATTCCTACCACATGCCAAAAATTCTTTGAAACATTTTCTTCTAATTTTTGCCATCTCTCTTGTAAGTGCATTTGGAAGGCCATTTTATTTCCCTAGAATATACTACACATCGAATTGGTATTGTGTGAGGATGGCCTGACACCAAGCATGCCTACCCCTACAAAGCTGAGTTGAAATATTCTTGCTCATAAACCATTTGAAATTTTTTCTATCTATCCTGATATTAAATCTTTTAGGCAATAACAAAGTTCTAAATTTTTCTACTCCTTTTATTATAATAAAATTTCCTTTTATGTTGGCTAGTAATTTAGTTCATGCTTTTTGAATTCTCCTAACCTATACCTTACAATTTTTCATCATTATTTATTTTAAAAAGAATAACACAAACCCAAAAGAATAAAACAAGGAAATGCAACTGCAGAATTAGGCTTGAAATGTTGTAATACACTTAAGTCCTGCCACTATTTATATAGACCATAAGCAAATATTTTTCCTAAGGCAACCAACAAGTCCTAGATGAAAATGCTCACAATGCTCAAGGATTTACAAAAACTATCTACTCGCAGATAAGGTAGATTCTATACTCGCCATTAGAGTTTCAAATAGCAAATGAAATCTCAATGACAAGACAGGCATGGAGTCTTCATATTTATACAAGATAGAAGATAGTGGAGTGCCTGGACAATAGACATTTATAGACACAAGTGTCATAATACATGTTTGGAAAGAGACACTTAGAGAATGCTTGAGGAAAGGAGGACAAGTGTCCTAAAGCATCTTCTAAAAAGGACATTCATTTTTTTAAGTAGTATGGAAAATTTTTTATGGAAGAAAAATTACATCTAAATAAATAGCGGGGTCTTTTCTTGTTTTTTCTCGAAACAATGTATTCCACTTTACATCATATTTAAGTAAAGTAATCATGCATTTTACATATTCCACAACTTGATTGTTGGCAATATGTATATTTGAAAACCTCTTAAGCTAACCATTCTTCCATGTCGATGAAAATTTTGTTAGGCTAACTGTCAAGTGTGTCTTCAGTTGGTATAGCAGGACTTGCTTGATCTTCAGAAAGTATCACGGGTCCATATAGCAATTCTTCATCGATATATATTCTGATAGCAAGATATTTTGTAAAATTTACTCAGATGATGTAAATTAAAAGTTTATTCATCCAATAATCATTTTGGATATAATGGGACATCAATACCATAAAATATGTTGGTTTTCCAAGCTTATGTAATAATAAAAGATCATCTAAAACATGTTGGATAATGAGATGTTCCACCATGTTGGCTATGACTTTACTCAAGTTTGAAGTATTTACAAGGATATTTATTCTACTTGCAAAATTATAAATAAAATATATATAAGGAACATCTATATATCCTAATTGATTAAGGTTAGGAAAGTACTGCTTCATATAATTACAAAATTCTTGACAGTGTTGCGATGTCTGTAATGGTTGATTTTGCCACATGCCAAAAAATCCTTGAAAATTTTTTATTTGAATTTTTGCCATCTCTCTTGTAAGTGCAGCTGGAAGGTTGTTTTATTTCCCTATAATATATTTCACATCGAATTGGTACAATGTTAGGATTTCCTGCCACCAAGCATACCTGCTCGTACAAATTTGAGCTAAAATATTCTTGCTCATAAACCATTTGAAATTTTTGCTATCTGTCTTGATAGTAAATATTTCAAGCAATAGCAAAGTTCTAATTTTTTCTACTCCTTTTCTTCTAGCAAGAATTTCCCTGTCTACTGGCCAATAATTTATTTCATGCTTTTTGAATTCTCTTGATCCATACCCTGCAATTTTTTCATCATTATTTATTTTAATTAGGAGAAACAATACCTAGAATTCTTTTCAACCATCAATTTGTGAAATATTGGGTCCTTAAAAGGCTCTAAAGGAGGTAAATATGAACAATAAACCTTTAATTGTTTGACAACCTCTGTTGCATTTTGTGACCATTTAAATGTATCACCTTTTGCAGCTTATCAAAATGGTTTTGTGATTCTGGAAACCTATGGGATATATTCATGTACATAAAATATGCAACCTAAATTTTTTTGTGCTTGTTCTTTACTTGTCAATTTATCTAGAAATCCCTGAATTTTCTCCATGACATGTGGTTGCATAACAATTTTACCATCTTTGATTATGATCCCTAGAAACTCAATTTATGTTCTACAAACCTAAATTTTTTTTTCATCTGCATATAAACCAATTCCATGTTCTATAACATGCTACTAAAATATTTCCAAATGATTTTTATGTTCTACAACAGTTTCTAAAACACCAAAAAATCATCTATATAATTTGCTACGAACTGATGTAGATCTTGAAAATTTTTATCCATCCTCATTTGGTATTGGGATGGAGCATTTTTTAACCCAAATGGTTTGACTAGCCATTTATATAGTCCAAAAGATGTTGAAAAAGTTGTTTTGTGTATATCTGGTTTGTTGATTCTAATATAGTGATATCCAAATATGCAATCAAATTTAAAAAATATTTTCCCTCTACTAACTCTATCAATTAACTCTCTTTTGTTTGGCAAGGGCCATTTGATATCTGTAGTGATGATATTAAGAGGAATATAATTAATTACCATTCTAGCTTCCCCCATTTTTTTCTCTGAATGATTTTTAACAATGAATGTAGAGCATGAATAGTTAGATTTTGAAGCATGAATTAGTCATTTTTCAAGCAATTCTTTTACCTGTTTTCTGCATTCTTCATCATCTTACTTATTCAAAACAATTTTCTTCCCTTGCACTGGATGAGAGTGTATTGTTGGAATAATGGCCTCAAGGGAATCCAAAGACCATTTTGCTAAAATATGCTCAACACAACAAGATTTCATTAATTTTTCCAAATTTATTTTAATAGAAGGTTGGATAGTAATAGATATTTGCATCACTTCTTGGAATTGGATTTTTACCTTCTGCATCTGAGCCTCATGTGCCACAATTTGTTCCATTGTCGACTTATGCCAAACTACTTTTATTTTTTGAGCATGGAAAATAGTTGAAATATGAGGAATTGTTATATTACTCATTTTTTATGCTCAAGACAATACAATTAGAGGCAATTGTATATGGTGCATATTGATCAAGAAAAATACTCCCTAGACCAATATCATAACCTCCTGTATTTATTTACATAAAATATGTTTGAATAATTTTCTTTCCCAATTGAATCGGGATATCAAAAGAAAAATATTTCAATGAAGTAATACCATTAATTATTTGCACCTTATAATATTTTTTGAATTCTACCCAAGCATCGATAATATGATAAATTACAAAATTTATATTGGCCCTCGAATCAATGAAGGCTACTGTATTTTTAAAATACATTCCACTATTATTACCAACTCTAACAGGACATAAAACTATGCCAACATGCTAAGCCAATTTTTGGATAGAAAATTGTTGAGCTCTATTTGCAATTGGGTATTTATGAAAAGCAATTTTTTTAAGGTTTTGATGGTATTGCCCTTTTTACAGGTAGCATATGAGAAAATTTATCTTTGGATAAATCATAATCAAAAGTGCTATTTTTTATTATTTTTATTTTACGAACTCATTATCTTCATCAGAAGAGATAGTGGTTTCTAAATAATTTGAATAATTTTCATTTTTTGATTCTGATTCTATATCATATTTTACCCATTTTCCTTTGTTAAACTGATGATCTATTTTTGCTGTTGAAATTTATGCTTCTGTAATTTCCTCATCATTAACATTTTATAGAAGGGGCATGTTAGGGTCTTCTTAGAATGGTTTCACCATAAACATAGCCATATAATCATTAAAAGTAGGATAAGCATCAAAAATTGAATCATTATATATATCACTAATTTCATCTAATTCAAATATCTCTAGACCATATATTTGCCAAATTTCAAGATGTTCATCTGATTCACACATTACCCAATGTTCATAAATTTCAGGGTCTATAAATAATGCTTTTACTTGTCTAGGAGCCTTATTTGAATATTAGTTTTCTTAATGTCCTTTTTATCTACAAGAATAACATGTGACATCTTTAGCTGGCCTAGTGATTGAATTATTTATTCTAAAATACCTATATGGCTTAAATTTGTTTGGATGAGACCTTTTAAAGTATTTCTTTCTTCTTTTATTTTCACCACAAAAGGTTTTTGCACCTTATATAACTGAGCACTCCTTGTGTGTGATATGGGGATTTTTATTAATGAATTTGGTATGGAAACAAAGGCCTATGAATATTTGTTTGAATGCTTCAATAACATCTACAAAAGTCAGATTATTCATATCTATCCCTTGTGTAATGTTGTACATCACTAATTCTCCCAAATATTTAGGAAGCAAAGACAAATACTATATAACGATGAAAGGTTCCCTGTGAAGCTTGAGCCTATATACATCCTTCATATATTGTTTTGAATATTCTTAAAATTGCTTTAAGTCTCCCAATTTTCTTAAGGCTAGATGGAGTTGATCTTCCTTTTTATTATTTACATTGGAAGGTACAAATTCTGCTACCAAGGTATTTTGTAATTCATAGAGTCCATTAATAAACACATTTGCTATAGACTCATCACTAGCTCCATTCCACCAATCTAAAGAAATTCTTACCAAATATCTAGTAGCTATTTCAATTGCATGTTCATTTACCAAGGTGTAGATATTTTGTATAGTGATGTAATGATTAATACAAATTTGTATGTCTTCTGCAGGATTTGCAATACCATAAATATTTAGGAGCAGAGCACTTTATTTGAAACTAAATGAATAAAATTTTGATCTAATAATAGGAGCTCCATTGATACTTGTTCTCAAAATTTTCATCTTAGGCACTTTTGGTTCTGTTTTCTTTCCTAGTCGTGCTTGAATTTTTTGATATGTACTAGGAACCAAATTAAGATATTTAGGGCCTTTTCTTGTTAACTTTATTACCTTTTGTTATTTCTTAATTGTTTTAGCCTAATTTATGTAAGCTTCCTTATCCTGATCCAAATATTATTTAATAGCATCCATTGGAATTTATCTATCTCATTTCTAAATATATTTCTTCTATGCAAGACTCTAAATGCTCCAAATGAAAATCTGCATACCTAGTCCAATTATTTACATAGTTTAATTATATGATTTCATATTTTTGATTAGAATGATCTAACAAATCATGTTCCAGAATACAACTAACATCTACTCTAGTTATTATTTGATCCTAGTATTCTATTCTTGAGATACAATGTTTATCCTTAGATGGCAATTTTCCTCCTTGCTAGAATGTTTTTCCAAATTTTATAAACTGAATACCAACATTACTGCCTGGTTTTGGATTAGATGTTTCTTATAAAAATATGAGCATAATAATTTGTGGTATTTTATATTTTATAATCAATAGTTGTCTTAGGACATTTGGTTTAGATCACAATACTAGATACATCTAGAACTGATAATTGTCTTTCTATATTTTGTACTTCAGACTTAGAGGATGAGGATTGTGCAAAATATGAAGATTTTCCACTAGAAGAGGATGATGGCATGAGTGTCATGGAAGAAGTAATTTGTGAAGGAGCTAAAGGAAGAGGTCTTGGAATCCTCATTGATGTTGTTCTAGAAACTTGAGGAAATTGCAACTTTATTGCTCTAGAAGTATTTTCTTGTATTTGGACTAGATCTTTTAGAGCATATAGTTGTTTTTGTATAGTTATTTCCCAATATCTAGGCAATTCAAATTATTCAAATGGTATAGGGAATGCTTCAGCTCCTAATGATAGATGACCTAATGGTGGTACTTCTTTGGATTTGATAATAGAATATTTTATGGGTACCAGTGTATTTGTTATTTGGCACAACATTTGAACTGTAATAGAAAGCTCAAACAATTTTTGTTTCAAACCTAATCCTCTTGTTTCTACTATTAAATATTAGAAATCAAAAAAATATCTCCTTTATAAAGGATAAGAAAATTTGGAAAGAAAGTAACATATTGTTGTCCACTTGCCAATGTACAAAGGGTTTGGCTTATTACATCCTGATTATAACTGTTAAAATTTTTATCTAAGTGGACAAGCAAAGTTGATCCAGGTAATCATTTTTCTAAATAGAGGAGTAATTTCTAACTGTACTACACCAAAATGAATATATCTATAACCTTATTTGTACAAATTTTGAATTTTCCTTACCTCTGTTTTATCAAAAATCGTTAATGTCCTACAGGCCTTGTTATCTAAAATAATTACATTTTTTCTAATTATTTAAAGATCTATTTTATTTTTGGCCTATAAACTAAAAGAGGCATTTTTTTTTTTTGTAAAATAGATTCTAATTTCTACAAAATTTTATTTTGATCTTCTAGCTTGTAAACATATTTTGAATCTGGTTTAGGTACTAACGAAGAAGGATCATATGTACCTATGCTAGCTTTATCCTCATAAACACCATCAAGTTGAAAAGCATCATTAATAAGTGATTCATCTCCAGCATAGAGTGAGAAATCCATGTTACTTATAGTATAAAAGCTCCACTATTGGTAAAAACTTGTAGTATAGCTGTTGATGTGACTGCTTGTCCAATAATTTCTTGCAATGTACGGGAAACAATGACAAGTGAATTTAAGACTAATACTCAGCTTTGACTATAAGAATTGGAAAGAGAGTATTGGTGTAAGCTTAGGTATGATTTATGATTCACCATTGGTGAAGAACATACTCTCTATAGAGTATACCATAATAGAACGTAGGCTCTGATACCAAAGAGTAAAATGAGGAAATGCAGCTGCAAACTCAGGCTTGGCAGGCTGCAACACACTTAAGTCCTACCACTATTTCTATAGACTGTAAGCACATATTTTGTGTAAGGCAACCAACATGTCCTAGACCCAAAGGCTCACAATGCTCAAGAATTTACAAAAATAGTACATGATTTTATTAATAAGTTTATGCTTAAATTTTAAGCTAATACAAATAAAATTTTTAATTAATTATTATTATTAAAATAAATTACATTATTTTTAAAAATATTTTTATTTTAAATTGTAAATATAATAATAAATATTGATTCCTGAGGGATACAATAGTGTAAGTTCTTGGGTTTTTATCTAGGATGTCTAATTTCAAACCTCCATAAGAGGATATTGGACCCCTCATAAAAACTTGTTTAAAATTAAATTTTTAGACCTATGAAGGATGCCGTAGTGGTAAGTCCTTGGGTTTTTATTCAGGAAACATAAGTTCAAACCCTAGTAACCCTGATACGAAGGTACTTGGGTTTTCATTCAGGAAACCCAATTTCAAACCCTGGTAACCTTGGTACGAGGGAACCTGGCATGTAAACTTAAATTTTATCAAGTGACATTAAAGGAGAACCCAGGTTCAAAATGTGCCAAACCATACATAGATAATATTCAAGCTTTGTTGTAATACTTTGATGTAATTAAAGTAGACCAAATTCAATTCCACGTAACGTATTGAAAAATATATAATAATTTATTTTTATTTTTAATTAAAATATTTTATTTTCAAGTTCAAACAGTACACCAGAAATGTATGTGCTCGGAGAGGAATACGACCTATTAGGAGGATTGTTTTCATTTTATTAATTAATTATTTTATTAAAAGGATTACAATGTTCATTAAGTAGTTGGCAAGGAGAGGGTTCAAACCATAGGAGTTGCATCCACAAAATCTATTCCACCTCATTGTTTTATAGCCTGGCGTAAAATGGACCACGAAGGATTTGGATCAGAATATTTGGATTAAGGGTTGTTCTCTTGATCTGTGTGGGTCTTTGGTGTCTATATATTTCTTGACCTAGAATAATATTTTGGTCTATTTATTCAGTTCGTTCCTATCCAATTTGTAAAATTATAAAATGTTTTTAGGTCCATTTCAAAATCCTTTATTCTACTTAATAAAAATAAAATAAAATTCTTATATTAATAAAATAGTTATTATTTTTATATAGAGAAGTTGGTAATAAGATAGTTATCATTTTAGGTCCGAGGTGTAGACAAATTGGTTCCCCCAAACCTTGTAAGGGGGCGGAGGTCCAAGTTTCAAATCTTGGGCTTCATCGGACTGAACACTTATCCCCTTCTTGGTGCTTTCAACGGCGTAAAAGGTTTAAAATGATAATGGCATGGTGGTTATAGGTGTGGACTGCATGAAGATTTGTGTGAAAGCTTATGGGGTGGATAATGTAGAATACTATGATGGAAATAAAAATCTGGATAGCCTGTCCAAATTCATGGCAGATACCAATTCCACCATGTACAAAAAAAATATAGTTATTATTTTTTTATACATAGGATAGTTGGTTACAACCATACTATTTTTAGTAACTATTTTTTCAAGAGGTTGATTTTCTAACCTACCACTCTATCAAAGAACTTTAATATTTTCTTTGCACCTCTATCCTGGATCATCAACACCAAAAATATAGAAGGGTGTCATAAAAAATTGATGATGTGAAATAGGATTCATCGTAAGGGTTGGGTGAAGGCCCACAATGTTAGGATTCATCAAGATAGACCTACCCAAAGCTTCAACCAAAAGGATGAAAATATAAGGAGATAAAGGGTCCCCTTGGTGAAGGCTCCTAGAGCTCTGGAAGTAACAAACATGTGAACCATTAACCAACATCAAGAATTTGGAAGAAAAGAAACAAGCTCTCATCAAGTTAATCCACTTTTGATTGAAATCAAATTTCAAGAACACCTCTACCAAGAAGTCCCATGATACCCTATCATAAACCTTATTAATGTCTAGCTTTAGAAAGAGACTTGATCAGTCGATCATATTTACTAAATGTATAACCTCATGGATAGAAATAACTCCATCCAAAATTTGCCTTCTTTCCATGAAGCCACTCTACTCTTATCAATAAGAAGATGCATCAAATGTTTTAATCTATTTAAAATTGTTTTAAAAAGTATTGTGGATATTAACTAGTAAATCTCTCCTTAAATCTAGTTTCCATGGAGAGACTCAAATACTCCACAATAGATTCAATCTCTTTGAGATGGATTTTTAGAGATTATTTATTTTTAAAAATGTCACCAAAAACCTCTTTGTTCCACACTTTGAGATTAGATTTTATCTGGTCTGGGTCAGAGGAAAAAATAGGTTCCACCTTGTGGACTGGGGCAAGGTTTGTAGGCTGAAAGAAAATGGGGGGCTAGGACTAAGAAGAGTTGCTCACCTAAACACTGCCTTGCTTGCCAAACAAGCTTGGTGTCTTATCAACAATGAGGATAATGAGTGGACTACCATAATTAAAAGAAAATATCTTCAAGATACCGATTTCCTAAATGACACGGTGCACAATAGAGGTTCGACGTTCTGGAAAGCAATCTTAACAAGTAGATAGGTCATAAAGAAAGGCCTAATATGGGTTCTAGGTAACGTGCAGAAGATCACATTATGGGATGACAGGTGGGCCAAGGATGAAGCTTTATCTCAGTTTGCTACCCTTGCAAGGATCAAAAGAATCATAGAGGATCTCATAGGAAGGAAAGAGGCTGATTTCATAAGATAGGGTAAAGGTAGGCTTATTTGGAAATAGATAAGGATTAAAGGCTTTGAAGCTGAATCAAAAGAACTCCAAAGCATCCTGCATCAATAATATATTTCCATGAGACCTAAGCAAGATCATGTAATATGGGAAGCTACCGAAAATGGGCAGTTCTTAGTCAAATTTGCATACATGCTAATGTTAGATATCGAGGACCCCACACTCCAGACACAGATGGTGTGGGTCAAAAACCTTATTCCTAAAGATGCAATGTTCTTGTGGCTGGTGATCCAAGGTAGGATTCTGACGATTGACAACTTGTTAAGGAAAGGTATGATAATTGCTAACCGATGTTCTTTGTGCAGGGTTAATTGGGAGTCCACCCACCATATTTTCCTTGAATGCTTGATCTCTCTGAGTGTCCTCAATGGGTTGTTTCAAGCCTTTAGCATTTGCTGGGTCAGACCAACCACCATCATTGACCTCTTCCACCAATGTCCAAATCCCTTTGTTAGCCTTAGGATGAGGTTTTTTTGGAAGATTTGTCTCCATCATTTTCTTTAGCAGTTGTGGCTAGAAAGAAACCATAGAGCATTCCATGAGTCGAGCCATGATGTTACCTCAATTACCAATAATATTATTACCTTCACCCATGAAAACGTCAGGATTATCCCTCATGAAGATCGAAATACTTCCCCATGGGAGAGGCGGATCACTCAATCCTTAAATGTTACTCTAGGGGAGAAACTTGTGTCTACCCAGGTCAATCCTAGATTAGATGTCAAGTGGAAACCACCCTCGGTAGTTTGGTTCAAGCTCAACTTCGATGGGCCCTCTAAAGGTAACCCTAGCAATGCAGTGGTTGAAGGAGCAATGAGAGATCATCAAGGCAAGTTGGTGATGGCATTTTCTAAACAGCTGGGAACTAGGACTAACAACGAGGTGGAAGTAAGAGCGTTATGGAGGGGTCTTCAGTTGGCTCAGGAGATTGAAGGTAAACTAATTATCGAAGGAGATTTTATGCAGGTCATAAACCTTCTCACCAATGGGAAAAATCCTTCGTGGTAGATTAAGACTATCATCAAAGAGGCTAGGATCCTTTACCATGCTAGGAACGATCGGAAGGCCCAACACATTTTTAGGGAAGAAAATAAAACAACTGATATCTTGGCCAATATAGGGGTGGAAGCCATTGGGATGGTCACTTGGGAACATGGGGTCCCAAGTGAAGTGGATAAAATTATTCAAAATGATCGCCAATGATGTTGAAGCTATGGAGATCAAAAAAATGGAGAGGAGTTTCATTTTTCTTCTATCAATATTGCTTCAGTCCTTATTGTGACGGATTTAGTTTTCTTTGCAATAGGGGAAGGATCCAACTGGCTTGGTGGCTTCATGTTATGGGGTTAGGGGCAATGTTAGAGGCCAAGGACCGATGTCACGATTTCTTGTTCGAGTCTAAGGAAAAGCAAATTACAACGAGAAAGGAAAAGTGTAGCGATTTTGTGACATGTTGAGCAAGAAAGAAAAAGTGTCGCGATATCGTGACATGTTGAGCAAGAAGGAAAAAGGGTCACGATATCGCGACATGTTGAGCAAGAAAGGAAGAGTGTCACGATTTTGTGACATGTAGAGCAAGAAATGAAAAGTGTCACGATGTCGTGACATGCTGAGCAAGAAAGAAACAATGTCGCGATATCACGACATGTTGAGCAAGAAGGAAAAAGTGTCGCGATATCGCAACATGTCACTTTTTTGTGATCAAAATAGAAGAGAAAGAGCAAGAGGGAAAAAGTGTCGCGATATCACGACATGATGAGCAAGAATGAAAGAGTGTCACGATATCGCGACATGTTGAGCAAGAAGGAAAAAGTGTCACTTTTTGGCGATATGTTGAGCATGAAGGAAGAAGTGTCATGATATCGCAACATGTCATAGTTTCATGATCAAAAAAGAAGAAAAAGAGCAAGAGGGAAAAAGTTTCACGATATCACAACATGTTATTTTTTCATGACTAAAAGAGAAGAGAAAGAGCAAGAAATAAAAAGTGTCACGATTTCACGACATGTCGTCTTTTCGTGACCAAAAGAGAAGACTAAGAGCAAGAAGGAAAAGTGTCGTGATATCATAACATGTCGCATTCTCACGACCAAAAGAGAAGTGAAAGAGGAGGAAGGAAAATTTTTCGTGATGTCGCGACATGTTGAGCATGAAAGAAAGAGTGTCGCGATATCGCGACATGGAAAAAGTATCGCGATATCCTGACATGTCGCATTTTCATGACCAAAAGATAAGATAAAGAGCAAGAAAGAAAAAGTGTCATGATATCGTGACATGTTAAGAAAGAAAGAAAGAGTGTCGTGATATCACGACATGTTGAGCAAGAAGGAAATAGTGTCTCTTTTTTGCGATATGTTGAGCATGAATGAAAAAGTGTTGCGATTTCATGACATGTCAGATTTTTGCATCCAAAAGAGAAGAGAAAGAGCAAGAAGGAAAAAGTGTCACGATATCGTGACATGTCATTTTGTCATGACCAAAAGATAAGAGAAAGAGAAAGAAGGAAAAAGTGTCACGATTTCATGACATGTCGTCCTTTCGTGACCAAAAGAGAAGAGAAAGAGCAAGAAGGAAAAGTACCGCGATATCGCAACATGTTGCATTCTCATGACCAAAATAGAAGAGAAAGAGGAGGAAAGAAAAAGTGTCATGATATCGTGACATGTTCAGAATGAAAGAAAGAGTGTAGCGATATCGCGACATGTCAATTTTTTGCGACCAAAAGTGAAGAGAATAAGCAAGAGGGAAAAAATGTCGTGATATCATGACATGTCGTATTTTTGTGACCAAAAGAGAAGAGAAAGAGCAGGAAAGAAAAGTGTCATGATTTCATGACATGTCACTTTTTCGCAACCAAAAGAGAAGAGAAAGAGGAGGAAGGAAAATTGTCACGATATCGCGACATGTCGCAGTGTCGCGACCAAAAGAGAAGAGAAAGTGTTAGGAGGAAAAAGTGTCACGATATCACGACATGGTGGTTTTTCATGGGAAAAATCCAAGAAAAGGAGCATGGAGGCAAAAGTGTTGCGACATGTTACCCTTTCCTGACTCTTCAGAGCAAGTGAAGGAGAAGAATTTAAGACGTCGTGATTCCATGACAGGTCACATTTTCACGGTTGGGTCAGCAAGCGAGCAATGCATTGGTCCACTGCCTGTGTTTTAAGGTGTTTGTAATATTGTGTAAGGTATGATGCTCTTTTTTGGCAGTGTAGCCCCAGTAGGGGGCTAATTGCAATGGACATACTATCCCTTTTGAGGTTTTGTTTCGTTTCAGCATTGTGCTGATTTTGTAAAAGATTTTGGGTCAACCTGTAAAACCCGATTGTAATGAATTTGTACCTTAATTACCAAAAAAAAAAATATTAGATTTTATCATTTTGATATTTTTAGCTATTCTGGCCAATCCATCACCTAGAACTCAAGCAACCCACCATTCTTTAATTTAGACTTCAATTTTAGGATGGGAGCACCACATGGCTTCAAATTGTAAAGGCCTTAGATTTTTTTTTAAGCAAAAAACTCCTTGCATGGCTGCATTGGTATGAGATACTACGAAAAGGGGGTTCTACACCGTCAAAGTCACCCGGGAGTCACACCCGACCCTGCCCACACCAACATTATCAATTGGATTTTGGATACCCAATTCAGCTTTTTGGTAGGGTGGATATTTGAACCTAGGACCTCCCTTGGAGGATTTCCCTCTCCTCTCCAACTCACCTACAACACCTGGGTAGGCCTTAGAAAAATATGAGTGTAGAGAAGATTCAAACAAAATGAGAATGTGATCAAACCTTTCTTTGGTTAATGAAGTTAGAGATGCATCATCAAAGAAGGGTAAACCTTGCCTTGATATGAATACCCTCTTCAGTATAACTAGGACTAAATGTTTGCCAATACTTCTATTACTCCAAGTGAATATAGAGCCTTTTAGATCCATATCCATCAGCTCACCTTGGTTGACAAAATATACAAAATCCTCCATGCTTTTTGAACATGAATAATTACCACATTTTTTATTTTAAGGATAAATTGAAGAATTAAAATTACTAGCTAACATCCAAGATTTATTAGCAAAGCACTCCATCATATTCAATAACAAAGACAAAAAAACCTGCCTATTGAGATTTGAATTCAAAGTATATACATTAGACATGACCCATATAAGGTCTAAGAATTCACAATAAAATAAAATATTGATGACTATTTCAGACGAAGATAGAACAAAACCATCTACTTTGGAAACATTCCAAAAATAGAGTAAACCATTTGAATAGCCATTCATTGGGTTGCACACAAACTTGACCTATTTCCAAATAGAATTTTTTACAATATCAAAATTATCCACATCAATTTTAGATTCCTGAATAAAGATAATAGCTAAAGCTACCTCTTTTCTAATAGAGGATTTTGAAGATCCATTTAATCCTCTAATGTTCCAGGAGAGAAAATTCAGAGCAGTATTTCCTATCAATAACCCCTAGCTAGGGAGATCTTCTAAAGGATTCAATTTTTAGCTTCCTACGACCCACATCCTTGCTCTTTTCCATTTTTAGCAAATTTGGGAGCCATTGCAAATCTTAAGTTTTACTTTTCTTTGTAAAGAAATATTAGTGGGTTTACCCACTTTTTTCTCTATTCAAAAATATATACAATATTTATGGTGGATTTTGGTTTTAGGTCCCATAAATGCTTTATTCGAAATAGCCTTACAATATGGAAAAGGTACCTCTTCAGATTGAGATAACTTTTGAATCACATGTTCACCAAATTCTAGATAGTCAAATGAATTATGGAGGATAAGATCATTCTTACTTACCCCTACCAAGGAAGGACCATAACTACTCATCTGTAGCACATTCTAGGGATTTATCTCCTGACTCACTAACATAGCTACTCCTTCATTAACCAGAGTTAAGGGAACTAAAATCAACTCTGGTTTTGATGTCTCATTGACTCGAGGGGCCTAAACTATCTCTATAGCATATTTTTCAGACCCTTATTTAGTTGGGTTCAACTCTAGCGAAGGATATTATCCCCCATTTTTAGGATTCACTTAATTTTTCTTAGCTTTGATAGCCAACTTTGCTTGTTTGAGAACCCATTTCCTCTCCATGGATTTTTCTTTAGCTATAGTGAGTTGGGATAGACAAATATCCTTAATATGATGGTTCTTGCTACATCCTTGGCATTGCAATGATATATCCTCATACTCTATTGGTTTAATCCACATGCTCAGGTTTGATAGAAGCTCAATAGAACTTGGGAGGTCCACATCTATATCAATCATAACACACATCCTCACAAAAACCATGCGATATTTTTCTTGTCATTGCATCTATTGAAACCAACTCTCCAATGTATTTTTCTATACCCTTGAGAATGTCTTGGTACTAAAAGTGTAGTGGCAAACTAGGTAACCTGAACCAAAGAGGGACCATGTTGACCTTTTGAGTGTAGGGGTTGAAGTCAATTCCCTATTTCTAGAGAAAAAAACCCCATCTTTCAAAGAATCACTATCCTCCTTCTAGGATACGTTATCTTCTTCATAGTTAAGCTTAATTAGGAAAGACTTAGAAATGGTATTTATTTACAATGACCCCAATGGTTGCTACTCAGACATTGCCCATCTACGTAAAGAATCAATATCAGGCCCGCTACCCTAAAATTTACCCACTAAATTCCAAGAACCTTCTTCCCGAGCTACTTTGATGAAGTCGCTTAGGATTTGCAATTTATTTGAGACTAGGGTGAGATCAAAATACTATTTTTCATAGAGAGAACTCAAGTTTGCTACCACTTTGGCAAAGGAAATAGATGAATTAAAAATCCGAACCTGGTCATGGGGCCAGGACGGGACCTTGATATCTTCTTTAGCCCATTTCAAGGTAGAATGGGTCCTACCATTAGATTTTTTTGGATCCCAATTTTGGCATCCCTTTGGGATAAACGGGTCCTTAAACTCAAAATGATTAACTATAAGATCACACTTAGCCATAATAGGATCACCATCATCAAATCGTTCACAAATTTTATAGCTTTTTAAAATGTGGCTACATTAAATATTTGGATCAATGTCAAGGGAGATGTGGCAATTTGAAATTGACTATACAATTTACATTTTTACAAATATAAGCATGCTCTAAATTAGAGATAAATTTTACAGATGGTTATGTGCTTCATGCAAGTCTTTAAAACAAGGTGAATCTAGATTCATTGGAAAGAGGACATTGATAGATTTTTAAAAGTGGTCACATTAAATATTTGGATCAATAATGAGGGAGATTTGGTGATTTGAAGTTGACCCTAAAATTCAAAGTTTTCATAGATTTGGACATGTAATTTTTGCAAACTAGGTGATGACATCAAATTTTATTTTTTGCAAGTGAAAAGAAATAATTGAATCTACCTTTCTACATTATTTTATTTCATATCTATGGTATAAAGGTGATATTTTTCATGGTATTTCCTCCATTTTATGGAAGTGTTAATGCCATGGAATGTTGTTCTAGTTAAAAATTATTTATTATCAACCCAATTTATGGGATTTAAACTCATTGGTAAATTGGTAGGTGCAACTCTTATACTATTCTTATGAAAAAATTGAATAGTATTTCTTAGATATATAGGCATAAAATGAAATAATAATTGATGTGAATAAACATAATGAAGATAAGGATGAGAATAAACAAGAACTAAAATGTAAGGATGGAAATAATAAAATTGAGCTGAAAGATAAGAGTACATGTAGTTTAAATCCAAGAAAGGAATATTATATTTTTCAATTTCATGGATACGTGCAAAAAAGAATTATTGTATTTGTAAACTCATTATTATTTATAACTTCATCAACATAAAATTTGTAAAGCAATTACTAGTTCAAGAAAAAAGATCAAGAAAAATCAAATAGAGGGTAAGCATGTCCATATTTTTGCAGATTTGAAACTCACCATGGAAAAATATATTTTGTGTTCAAATTCTTATGTTGTAAATATGGATGGGTTAGATATTATTCTTGGATATCCATGGTTAGATACTTAGGTAATAATAAACATGAATATACAAAATAAGTTTATAACGTTATGGTATAGAATGTACAAAAAAATTGATATTTAGAACATTACATATATTGGATCCCAAAGCAAAGATAAGGTCAAGAAAATTTAGGCCTATAATGGGGTATGCATAGAAGAATCTGCTAGAGAACAAGAGGACAAAGAAGAAAAGAAACAAGAGAAAAGGACTAGTTCCTTTCTAGAGTGAACAAAAAATGTAGCAAGAAGGATTGAAGGATTAAATAAGGCTCCAAATTTGAACAAAGGTGCACCATATAAACATCAATGAACCTTCATGAGAAATATTCTAGTATAGGTAATCAACACCTAATCACTATGGATCTACATGAAATCAAATTTGGTGGTATCATATTTATAATTCTTTGCAATGGGTTTATTTTGGCTTTTCCCATGTTTTGAGGATGAAACATGTTTAAGGGTATGAAATATAATATACCTAGGGATAGGATAATACAGTATATATAAGGATTGGTGGTACATATTCTTTATAAATCATCCCACTAGTTAATTAGAATAAATATCTTTATTGCACATGTGTGGGTAAATGGTAGTGGTAGGTAGTTGAAGGTTGTATAATGTAGGAAAGAGACTCATGGAAGGGTTTGTGTTGGATCTCATATTAGAAAATAGTGTTGAGTGGCTTCCTTCCAATAAGGAGCCTTGTCTAGTGTTGCTTTACATCAAAGGTTTAGTTTATATTTTGAACACATTGGAGTATATTCTATTATTACAATATTTGTATTCTATTATTGGAGTATTGCTAATATTTTATATAGGATCTTACCATAACTTATGAGATATTTGATCAACATCCTTAAAGTTGATATAGAGGCATATATTTCCACTCTCCTTTAGGAGAATAATGTTGGATGTGATGAATACAAAATTTTTACCAATTCCTCTTTAACTAAGAGTAAAATATTAGTATTCCTAACATGATACATTTGCTTAAATAACTTAGCTCTTGGTGTGGTCACTAAGTTACAGGGTACAACTATATGGTTTATTATAGAAATGTATGAACAATCCCATGAGAAGACAACCTTGGTGTTTGAGGTAAATTGATGATAATCCTCTTGATATTTGATATTTAAGGATGACCCCATTTTAAGAATATTAGATTGTCAAGGGATATTAATGTCAAGTTTGATTATGTATTTCACTAGATTTTAGATTTTAGATTTTAAATGTATGGGAGGAAGTTTGATATGTTTATCTAAAATACAGTTGATAAAGAGGTCTCCACTAAAGCAACTATATGGATGAGGAATGAAAGGAAATCACCTATATTTTTATGGTCTTGAGGTAAGCCATCAAACTCAAGGATAAAATTTAGAATATCTTTATCATGTGTAATCTAATATAGAGAAGGAATTAGTGATCCATTTCTACATAGAGATAATTTATATATATCCATAGTCTATAGAAATAAGAGGAATAAAATTTGAAAAAATAATGCATTACTAACCAATTATGACCTTATGAGAATGAAAACAAGTAACTAATATGGAAATTAAGCCCAAAATCCAATTTTCTCCTAAAGAGATAAAAAGAAGAAAATATTTTTTAATAAGTTTTCTAGTAGAAAGAATGAAAAATATTGATTAACTTTGGTATTTAAATAAGAATCAACTGATGACAAGTTGAGAAATACAAAAAAATAAATTTATAGATTTATATGCATCTAGTAAGAAGTACTCCTAGAAATAATTTTTTATATCTATTGTGGCTGATCCACAACACACCCCAAAATTGGGGACCCACCTTTTTGCAGGTTTGCAGAGAAAATCTCAGTGACCCAGATGCTAAAAATGAAGAAAAGAGGCAAAAAAATGCACAAGTGTGGAAAGTGTCACGAAATCGCGACATGTCGCGAAATTGCAACCTGTCACGCCATCGCTATCGAAAAATAGAAAGTGTCATGAAATCACGAAATGTCGCTCCACCGCTGTCGAAATAGGAGAGAGAAAAATAAAATAGAAAGTGTCACGAAATCGTGACATGTCGCTCCATCGCTACCAAAAGAGGAGAGAGAAAAGGAAAATGAAAATTGTCGTGATATCGCGACATGTCATTCCGTCGTTGCCAAAAATCGAAAATTGTCACGATTTCATGACGTATGGAGCTGCCACTGCTTGGGAATGAAATGTGTCACGATTTCACGATGTGTTGCTGCAAAAGTTGTACGGACTGGAAAATGGTCGCGATTTCGTGACAGGTAGAATTTTTGCTGCTCAGACGAAGCAAGATGCCTTAGAAAGAGAAATTGTCGCGATATCGCAACATGTCACATTTTTGCGGCTCCAAGCAGCTGAAGGTGTACGAAATGAAAATGGTAGCAATTTCGTGACAAAAATCAGGAAGGTAGTGTGAGAGAGAAATACATCACGAAATCACGACAGGAAGTGGCAAACGGGCTATGAAGCAGAAAATGGTCGTGAAATCATGACATAATTGAGCGAGAAGGCCTGAAGTGCAAAAACATCGCGAAGTCGTGACATGTTGCGACCCAAATGTACGAAATGAAAAATTGTCGTGATTTCACGACAGATTATAGCTCAGTTGAACAGAACAGAAAGGCATAGCGATTTCGTGATAGAATCTACCAGAAGGCATGAAGAGCAAAAATGGTCGCGAAATCGTGATAGAAAGCAGAAAATGGGGATGAAGTGAAATGGCATTGCGAAATCGCGATAGGTTGCGGTTTCATGGCTCTGAAGTAGCGAAGTAGTATGGATAGGGGTAGCGTAGCGATATCGCAACGAAAAATGGATAGGTGTATGAAAGAGTAAAATGGTCGCGATATCGCGACAGCATTGAGCGAAAAGACGTGAAGTGGAAAAGTGGTAGCAAAATCATGACGAAAATGTAGTAAAGGCTACAAGGCCCGGTGGTGTAGCAAAATTGTGACAAAATCCGACACAAGGCTCATAAGCCGAAAATGGTAGCGAAATCGCACAACTTTTTGGAAAGCATGCACGCCAGACAAAAGCATCACGAAATCGCGACAGGTTGAAGCGAAGCAGTACGGATGAGAAAGACATCGCGAAATCATGACAGAATCAAGCGAAAGAGTCCGAGGCATAAAAATGTCATGAAATCGCGACAACATGCAGCAAAGGTGCCCGAAGTAGAAAAGCATCGCGAAATCGTGACAGGTTGCAGCGAAGGAGCAAGAAGCGAGAAACGTCACGATTTCATGACAGGTTGCGGGCAAATGGTACGAAAAAGAAAAGTGTCACGATTTCGCGACAGAAAGCCGTAGGATACTTCGAATGAAAAATCGTCACGATTTCACGACAAGAAGTAGCCGAAGGTGTACGGACATGGAAAGCGTCGCGATTTCGTGACATGTCACGAAATCGTGACATGTCACGTTTTTTCTGGGCGTGACGGCAAGAAAGGCTGCTGACAGAAAAGCGTCGCGATATCGTGACATGTCGCGATTTCACGACATGTCGCGTTTTTGCGGCCAGGAAGGTGAACAGGCTGCATGCTATTTTTGTCATGATTTTCGTAGGAAGACGTTTTAGAAGGCGCAAAAAATGTGAGACACGTGGCATACAGGTGTCAGAGTTGTAGAAGCGTTACATGCAATGAAAGATTTCAAATGTTTCGGCATAGAGCATGGAATAAAAGCACCGAAAAGGCAAGAATTTGGAAGGACACATTCTGGAAGGTGAAACGAAACGACGCAGGTGAACCGAAGAGCCATGCCAAACAGTATAAAACTTGGAAGCGCAGATTGAACAAGAGGTTGGAAATTGCTGCTTGCAGAGTTGCAGAGACAAGGGCTTCATGCCATTCTGGGCCTGCACTTGGGCAATTTCCTTCATTTGTTCTGGATTTGTAAAACCTGGAACATTCTATAATTGTAATTGATACATCATTTTAATGCAGAAATACAGAGAGTTGGCATTTCATTGATGAGAAAGAAGGAGTCATTTTTGCATGCATGATTCAATGTGTTATCTTTCCCTTTCAGATTTCTAGGCTTATAGGTGAAGTTGAATGCAAGTGTTCTTGGTTGCTTCATGCGAATGTCTGAATCTAAAATTACATTAAAAACCCCAGAAACCCGCACCTAGCTTATCTGGATTGTGTGAATTTGCAGGTTCAATAGGTTAGGTTGCATGCAGAAACCTCATTATCTTCGGTTTTATCAATCAGAATGGTCGCACTCTGGATGTAATTTTGTTTTACTTTCATTTGCATTTTTCTTATTTTCAAACCCTTATTTTATGTTTGCATTTTAATTACTGTTATTCAAACAAATAACTGAAAATCCATCAGAGCTAAGGATCAAAATATATTTTTTTTTTAGATTTATTCATTTTGAGTCCATTGCAAAATTAGATTGAAGTAAACTACAGTGCCCCTTGTTAACATCCACTTGCAACCCTAAGGTATTCCCTGCATTTACATTGAACAGCATCATTGGTGTTAAAGAATCAACATAACAGGAACCTTGGAGAAATTATTATGTTATAATTTCTTTGCAAGCAGAGGATTTTGGGACTCAGATCCTACCGGAGAGTGTGCTTTCACAATTGGGTGAAAACACCACTCAACATATTGGCGCTAGAAGGAGGGCCCGAATTGGTTTATTTTATTTTGATTTTCATACCTGAATAGTATATTTTTGATCTAATTTTGAAATCATTTGTTAAATCTCACAGACGGCTAAATTGCAACATTTGTTTTTGTTTATATTGCAGGTTTTCTTTGAAATAGCCGAGGGTTTCATCAGGCAGGCTGGACCCACCACGTCGTATTGCGACCAGGTCCCAAACAACCAGAGAAACCATTTTTCATGACCTTACTGGTACTCCCAAGAATAAAACCAAGCAAGTCGTAAGTTCACCAGTCACAAAAGACCTATTTTCTCCAGGAACATCGAGTGGACCTACGCCAGTAATATCAGTTGCCCCTAGTGTGCCTATAGTCAGTAATATTTCTACTACTATTGTAGGTTTGTCTTCATCAATTTTGAGTCAAATGGCTCAAGCTCCAGCAGCTCCTTGGTATGGAGCTAATAATACTCCTTTGAATATTGCTGGGGATATCCATGAAATCCCCAAGAACATTGAAATATTTCTGCCTAAATACAAACCAGATGGCCCAAGAACAGTAGAAGAACATATCCAAGCCTATAGGGATGTTTTAATTAGGCTGCAAGTTCAATATGAAGATGTGGCCTGTAGACTTTTCCCCATGAGCTTAGATCCAATAGCATATGAATGGTATATATGCTTGCCAACTGGTTCAATCACCTCTTGGACACAAATGGAAAATGCCTTTGTTAATCAATTTAGGTCACCCTTAGATCCCGCAACTATTTACAATCAGTTTATTACATGCAAAAGGGGCCAAGGGGAACCGATCAGAATGTTTAATCAGAGATTCCAAAAGTGCTATAACAGAGCAATTAGGCACTTTGCTATTGATCCCACAGTGGCTTTGCAGATATATTTTGGGGCATTGGACCCCATGACAGCCATGTTTGCAAGACGCAATCCTCAGGTCACCATGCTGGCTTTGGCCTATAATGAAGCCATGACTATCGAGCAGCAAATGACACCACAAGGCTACGGGTTTACCCAGATGCCTATGATGGGACAATATGCTCCATATGGTCAAGCTCCCTAGGCAAATCAGCTCATGGCACCACAAATGCCAAGCATGAATGCCTTCCCATATTAGCAATCGTATCCACCAAAGACCCGCGTATGCACCCATTCCAATCCAACCAATCACATCCATTCCACCTGTCCCCGCATTTTTGTAGAATAGTCAATCGACTATGCAAGGAACTAGCCAAGTCAATCCTCAGGCCATAGTTCCTTTTCCAAATCCAACCCCGATTCAAAGTGTCAATCCATACGGGAATCAAATTCCTCGAACCCGACCCAAGTGTTGAATCAAGACCCCATTAATTATGCGAATCCAACGGGGGTTAACAACAATGTGATTCCACCGAAGGAGATTTATTCGGAAGTCGAAGAGCTCAAGAAATTAGTTCATAAATTGAGCAATGACAGGGTTCAACAACTGAAGTATGAGTCCCATGCCCCTCACCCAAATCAAAATTTTAACAATAGAGGGAGGCACTCGAACACCAAGCCAAACAATGGGGGAGTTCCCGCTCCCATTGCTAATCAACTAGATACTTCTGTAGGACCTAGCCAATCCAATTCTCTTTTGAATCTTTCAGATTTGGCGTGGGAAAGGGGGTGCAGGTTGCACAACACCAAAGAACACAATGAGAGGAATTGTCCTAAAATTGCTAGATACACTCATTGTCTTCAGGCACAAGTTGATGATTTGGAACTAGTATCAAATGAGGGTCCATCACAACATCAAGATGATAATATTATGGTGATGGAAACTGTATATCATCAAGAAGGTGAGAGTGAGGGAGAAGAAGATGAAATTCTGGAATAGGAGGTGCAAGCTTTTCGAGATTTTAGGAAGGGGAATCATGGATACCATTTGAGAAGTAAATCTAAAACCCCTAAAACCTCATCAACACCTCCAAACAATTCTATTCTTCCTCCCGATACTAAGGCAAATAATAATCCTCCCCCTCCACTCAGAAGAGAAATGTCTAATGACGTGCAGAAGACAGTCAAATTCGAAAAACCAAACTATGACATAGTGGAGGATCTAAAGAAGTCCAAATCTAGCCTTTCATTCTTGGACGCAGCTAGATTGCCTGGCCAAAAGGAGGCATTGATAAAAGCTTTGAACTCACCTGATCCAATGTGGAAGGAAAAAAGAGTTGAGTCCCATCTGATTTTGCGAAAGGAGAGAAGGGATGTCCCGCCATTCTTACTGACTCTGAGAATTGCGGGTAAGAATTTGCATAACTGTTTGGTGGACACAGGAGCCACGAGCAACCTCATGCCTTCGGAGATATGTCAAAAGCTGGGTCTGCAACCTGTTTCATCCAAATGTACGGTCTTGCAATTGGACCATTCAGAGGTAAATGTGGTAGGGACCCTATATGATGTCAAGATTCAATTAAATTCTGAACCCAGGGTCCAGCAGGTTGTAGACATTTTGGTGGTTAATATCCCAAGTAGGTATGGAATGTTACTTGCGAGGGATTGGATGAAAACTCTGAACGGCTATTTTTCAACATACTGCTCACATATGTGGCTACCATGGAAGGGAATTGCAAACCAAATCAGAGTGGAAAATGAACCGAGGCTTAAGGAGATTATAACATATTTTAACAAGCCGAATGAAGTTCAGTTTTCTGAGCCAGAACTAGGAGTTTATGCACTTGATGTTGAGGAAGCTGCTGAAGAGCCTAAAGAGGAGGCGTGTCATGGTGGCTCTTCTGAGGAAAATGATTACACATGGTTGCTCAGGTTCGATGGATCAAAATCTAGACAGGGAGCAGGAGCTGGAGTCGAGCTCACTGGCCCAGGAGGTAAACCATTATTGGCTACCTACAGACTGCAATTTCCTTGCATGAACAATGTGGCAGAATACGAAGCATTGATCTTTGGTTTACGTCTAGCATTGAGCAAGCATGTTAAATGCTTGAAGGTTTTGGGAGATTCTGAGTTGGTAGTCAAGCAAATCAAAGGACAGATATACATGCCATGATAGGAGACTAAGCCTTTATAGAACTAGGGTTATGGACCTCATGGAGGAGTTCGATGCATTCAATATAGCCCTTATTTCTAGGAAAGGAAATCGAATAGCAGACTCTCTTGCAGTCACCGCGGGCATGTTAAACCCGATTGATATAAAAAGATGTAAAAAGTTTTCCATTGAACTGGTTCCTTGTCCATCAATACCCGATAATGTGAAGAATTTCTAGGTTTTTGAAAGTGACAGGCACATTTTCAAATTTGTCACGAACTCGGGTATTTTTGAAAATCAGGTGATTGATGAGGAGCAAAGGTGGCAGGATGAAACAGAAGATGAAATTGAAACTGCGTATCAATCCAACAAAATTCCTAAAGACGTGGTTTCATTGGAAAAGATGTTCGACATGGGATGCAAGACCAAGAAAGGAGAAAGAGTCCCACTCCCCAAAGATGCATGTGATTCAATTAATCTAGGGAGTGCAGACAATCCAAAGGAGGTGTACATAGCAAAGGCATGTACAGAGGAAGAAAGGAGCAATATAATGCGAGCATTGAAGCATTACATAGATTGTATTGCTTGGAACTACAATGAGTTGAAGACATACAACCAAGACATTATCACACATACCATCCCTTTGAAGCCAGACTCCAAGCCTTTTAGGCAAAGACAACGAGTTGTTAACCCGCTATTGGAGCCTTTGATCGAAAAGGAGGTTAAAATATTATTGGAAGCAAAAATCATTTTTCCTGTTAGGCACTCAACCTGGGTGGCTAACCTCGTTCCAGTGAGAAAAAAGAGTGGAGAGATTAGGCTGTGCATAGATTTTTGAAATCTTAATAAAGCCTCTCAAAAAGATAATTATCCACTGCCATCAATCGATGAAATTCTACAAATGGTAAATGGATCTGAAATGATGTCCTTTCTCGATGGGTATTCTGGATACAACCAAATTCTTATACATCCAGATGACAGGATGAAAACAGCCTTCACTACCAAGTGGGGGACATTTGCATATAAGAGAATGTCGTTCGGACTGTTAAATGTTGGTGCAACTTTTCAACGCGCCATGGATTATGCATTCAAAGGGCTCATAGGCAAATGCATCATCGTGTATGTGGATGATATCCCAGTTTTCTCGAAGAAGAGAGAGGACCATGTCAAAGATTTAAAGAAAGTGCTTCAAAGATGCGAGAGAACATGGAATTTCCTTAAATCCCAAAAAGTGCATTTTCGGAGTAACAGAAGGAAAATTGTTGGGTCACATCATTTCAAAAGAGGGCATATCCATCGACCCAGAAAGGATACAAGCTATCCAAAACCTACCTCTCCCGAGTAGTAAAAAAGAATTGAGATCTTTCTTTGGGCAGGTTAATTTTGTGAGGAAGTTTATCTCTAGCTTTGCTGAGATAGCCAAACCTCTGAACAAGATGCTCAAGAAAGATGTGGATGTAAAATGGAACGAGGAAAGTAGAGTGGCCTTCCGAACATCAAAGATGCCATTTCTAGAGCCCCTGTCCTTATAAGTCCAGACTACTCCAAGCCTTTCTATATTTATGCTTTTGCATCAGAACACTCCTTTGCGAGTGTCTTAACCCAAAAAGGCGAGGATAGTGCCGAAAAACCCATAGCATTTTTAAGTGCCCCCTTGAAAGATGCTCAATTAAGGTATTCAATCCTTGATAAGCAAATGTACGCACTTTTTAAAACGGTGAAAAAATTTAGGCACTACATTGTACACAAGCAGAGTTATTGCCATCGTGCCCGACTCTGCTGTCAAGACCATGTTTTTACAAAATGAACTAGGTGAGAAAAGAGGAAAATGGATTTCCACCATCCAAGAATTTGATCTCGAAATCCAACCTATGAAACTAGTTCGAGGACAGGGACTGGCGAAGGCGATCGCAAAAAATAATCCGCAAATAATAGGCCAATGCTCGAATACAGAATACATTGCTAAGGATGACTGGTATGTTGATATTGTGCAATTTTTATTGACTGGTAAGTGTCCTTCTAATCTGAATTCAACACAGAGAAGAGCTTTAAGGCTTAAGTCTATCAATTATCTGATGAAATCTGGTGTGCTTTACAGGAAGAATCATGAAGGTATCTACCTGAGGTGCCTGAACAAAGAAGAAGCTGCCGGGGTGTTGCGAGAATTTCATGGGAAACATGGAACTGGTCATGGTGCAGCAAATGCTACAGCACATCAAATCCTGAGAGCAGGATACTACTGGCCACATATTTTCAAAGATGCACATGCCCATGTACGATCTTGTCATATCTGTCAAGTGGCTGCCAATAGAGAAAGAAATGCAGCCATGCCGTTACAACCTGTAGTTGAAATGAGACCATTTGCACAGTGGGGACTAGATTTTATCGGGGTTATTAACCCAAATTCGTCTGATTCCCATAAATTCATATTGACAGCTATAGATTACTGTACAAGGTGGATAGAAGCGATTCCTACTAAACATGCCACCACAGACGTTGTGATTAAATTCCTTGAGGACCAAATTATAACAAGATTTGGAATGCCCGATTCTATTGTCAGTGACAATGGTAAAGCTTTTATTTCTACACAATTTGCAGATTGGGCATATGATAACAAAGTGAGCTTAAAGTTTGCATCTAATTATTATCCTCAAGGAAATGGTTTGGCCGAATCTTCAAATAAGAATTTGTTGAATACCATTAAGAAGTTGCTGGAAAAGAACCCTCGGGACTGGCACAACCAATTGAAGTTTGCCCTTTGGGCAGATAGGACCGAAGTGAAAGAATCCATAGGGAATACTCCCTATCATTTGGTCTATGGGCAAGACCCGATATTTCCTGCAAATTTGAAGTTGCGGACCTTACATTTCATACAAGAGTACTTGGGGACAGATGATCAAGTTGAAGCCAGGTCAAGTCATTTGCTGCACCTTGATGAAAAGAGAGAAGAGGCCATGAATCACATGAATAAACACCAGGAAGTTATCAAAATATGGTTTGACAGAAGGGCCAAAGTTAAATCATTCAGAATTTCAGATTTGGTATTACTATGGGACAAAAGACATGAGGAAAAAGGGAATCATCAAAAGTTTGATTGTCTTTGGTTAGGCCCATATCAGATTTCGGAGATTCTTGGGAAGAATACCTTCAAGCTAAAAACTTTAGAAGGGAGAGATTTCATGCTACCGGTTAATGGGCAGATTTTAAAGCATTATTTTAGCCCTTAGGTTGTGAGATTTTGATATTATTCTTTCGGTTTTGGTGGGGATTTTCAGTTTTTGTTTTTATTGTTTAGGATTGTTAGTCTAGCTAGGATTTTGGTTGTGGATTTGATTTCAATTGACATGTTTTGTTAATTTTGATAAAAATAAATAAAAAATAAAAAATAAAAAATAAAAAATTGGGATGTCAACTTATGCTTAAGGTTAGGAGAATATGAAATATTGGAATTGTCCTGTAAAAGCTCCACAAGTAACACAAACATCTTAAGTTATATTGTTTGATTTTGTGATGCATGAAAGAGTCAGTTTTGCATGACAAATCATTTCATTTGCAATTCAAGAGATAATGCATTCATGTTCCATCTCACCTTACATACATTTCATCTTAGTTGCATATGCATCTTAGGTGCAAATCATTAAAGTATGTCAAATCCTCTTAGGGTTGTGTTATAACATAAATGTAAGAAAAATCCTAAGGTTGGAAACTGAGTCTTGAGATATCTAGAACCAAGCACGTCTCATACATTAAAAAGGATCTTGAGCAAAATGATCAAAACCTAACTTGGAGGAAAAGGTTGGGCGAAAGAAGTTTTTCATGTCTATCCTATTATGCAACATGATCCTTAAAACAAGTGGTTTTGACCATTTCCATAGAGCTTAAAGCCTAAAATCAGAGTAGTAAGGATAGGGTTAAATCCTCATCGAACTTAGGTTGAGGATCCAATTCCCCAAAGCTTTGATTTGACCCACATGGAGTAGTAAGGATAGGGCATAAATTCTCATCTCGCTTAGGTTGAGAATTTGATTCCCCAAAGCTCTTATGTCTCATTTCATAATAAATCATTGGATTGGAAGGATCGTACTATTTGTCCTCTCGCAAAGGATGGGTAGTCATCCCCAAGGTCTAAGCAACAAAATTAATATTTTCCATTTACATCTAAAGTTTGGATTGGAAGGATCGTACTACATGTCCCTAGCAAGGATGGGTAGTCATCCCTAAGGTCCAAGAAGTAAAAAATAAATTTTTCCCATCTCATATTTATATTGGATTGGAAGGATCGTACTACTTGTCCTCTGCAAAGGATGGGTAGTCATCCCCAAGGTCCAAAGAAATGAAGATAAGTTTTGGATTGTGGGGTTAGATATGCCCATGCATGGCAACATGTCTTGTTTAAAAAACAAGACCACTGATTGTCCAAAGGGTTAGACTAGCATGACCATTTCTTCCATAATTGGTTTAATTATTTTGCTCAAAGTGAGGTAATGAACTCTAAATCAGAATAGTAAGGATAGGGTTAAACTCTCATCTCGGTTGGTTGGGAGTCTGATTCCCCAAAGTTCTGATTTCACATTCACTTGCACATGGGTTCAAGATAGTAGGGACTCATAACCAACTTTGGGATATAATAAAGCAATTCATTAGTGGATCCTAAGAGGGTTTGGCAATCTTGAATGTTTGTACATAATACTAGAAGAGTGACTATGCATTTTATAAAAGCAAAATCTCCTAGCATATTCATTAGGGTACACAAATCATTCACAATCTCATATATGCATTCATGCAAAACTGACAATGGAGTGTGGATCAATTTCAAACGATAGGGAAAGAAATTCATTGCACACACTGAGCTAATACTTGATGATTCTGATGATTCATGTACTTCTGATCTTTGGGCATTTGTTATATTGCTTATGTGCTAACACATGTTTTCGAGTTTGTGATATGTTTCAGATTGGGTTCTCACTAAAATGCTCAAGAGCATTTGACAGCAGAGTCGCCATTTGTTGTGGCTGATCCACAACACACCCCAAAATTGGGGACCCACCTTTTTGCAGGTTTGCAGAGAAAATCTCAGTGACCCAGATGCTAAAAATGAAGAAAAGAGGCAAAAAATGCACAAGTGTAGAAAGTGTCGCGAAATCGCGACATGTCGCGAAATCGCGACCTGTCACGCCATCGCTGCCAAAAAATAGAAAGTGTCACGAAATCGCGACATGTCGCTCCATCCTGTCAAAAGAGGAGAGAGAAAAGGAAAACATAAAGTGTCACGAAATCGCGACATGTCGCTCCATCGCTGCCGAAAGAGGAGAGAGAAAAGGAAAATGAAAATTGTCGCGATATCGCGACATGTCGTTCCGTCGCTGCCAAAAATCAGAAGTTGTCACGATTTCGCGACGTATGGAGCTGCCACTGCTTGGGAATGAAAAGTGTCGCGATTTCGTGACGTGTTGCTGCAAAAGTTGTACGGATTGGAAAATGGTCATGATTTCGTGACAGGTAGAGTTTTCGCGGCTCAGACGAAGCAGGATGCCTTAGAAAGAGAAATTGTCGCGATATCGCGACATGTCACATTTTTGCGGCTCCAAGCAGCTGAAGGTGTACGGAACGAAAACGGTAGCGATTTCACGACAGAAAGTAGGAAGGGAGTGCGAGCGAGAAAGACGTCGCGAAATCACGACAGGAAGCTGCAAACGGGGCACGAAGCAGAAAATGGTCACAAAATCACGACAGAATTGAGCGAGAAGGCCTGAAGTGCAAAAACATCATGAAATCGTGACAGGTTGCGGCCCAAATGTACGAAATGAAAAATCATCACGATTTCACGACAGATTGTAGCTTAGTTGAAAAAAATAGAAAGGCGTAGCGATTTCACGACAGAATCTACCAGAAGGCATGAAGAGCAAAAATGGTCGCAAAATCGTGACAAAAAGCAGCAAAGGGGGATGAAGCGAAAAGGCATCGCGAAATCGCGACAGGTTGCGATTTCGTGGCTCCGAAGCAACAAAGTAGTATGGACAGGGGTAGCGTAGCGATTTCGTGACGAAAAATGGGTAAGTGTACGAAAGAGTAAAATGGTCGCGAAATCGCGACAACATTGAGCGAAAAGACGTGAAGTGGAAAAGTGGTAGCGAAATCGCGACGAAAATGAAGCAAAGGCTACAAGGCCCGGTGGTGTAGCGAAATCGTGACAAAAGCCGACACAAGGCTCATAAGCCGAAAATGGTAGCGAAATCGTGCAACTTTTTGGAAAGCATGCACGCCAGAAAAAAGTGTCACGAAATCGCGACAGGTTGAAGCGAAGCAGTATGGATGAGAAAGACGTCGCAAAATCGTGACAGAATCAAGCGAAAGAGTTTGAGGCATAAAAACGTCGCGAAATCGTGACAACATGCAGCAAAGGTGCCCGAAGCAGAAAAGCGTCACGAAATCGCGACAGGTTGCAGTGAAGGAGCAAGAAGCGAGAAACGTCGCGATTTCATGACAGGTTGCGGGCAAATGGTACGAAAAAGAAAAGTGTCACGATTTCGCGACAGAAAGCCGCAGGATACCCCGAATGAAAAATCGTCACGATTTCGTGACAAGAAGCAGCCGAAGGTGTACGGACATGGAAAGCATCGCGATTTCGTGACATGTCACGAAATCGTGACATGTCACGTTTTCGTTGGGCGTGACGGCAAGAAAGGCTGCTGACAGAAAAGCGTCGCGATATCGCGACATGTCGCGATTTCGTGACATGTCGCGTTTTCGCGGCCAGGAAGGTGAACAGGCTGCATGCTATTTTTGTCACGATTTTCATAGGAAGACATTATAGAAGGCGCAAAAAACGTGAGACACGTGGCATACAGGTGTCAGAGTTGTAGAAGCGTTACATGCAATGGAAGATTTCAAACGTTTCGGCATAGAGCATGGAATAAAAGCACCGAAAAGGCAGGAATTTGGAAGGACGCATTCTGGAAGGTGAAACGAAGCGACGCAGGTGAACCGAAGAGCCGTGCCAGATAGTATAAAACTTGGAAGCGCAGATTGAACAGGGGTTGGAAATTGCTGCTTGCAGAGTTGCAGAGACAAGGGCTTCATGCCATTCTGGGCTTGCACTTGGGCAATTTCCTTCATTTGTTCTAGATTTGTAAAACCTGGAACATTCTGTAATTGTAATTGATACATCATTTTAATGCAGAAATACAGAGAGTTGGCATTTCATTGATGAGAAAGAAGGAGTCATTTTTGCATGCATGATTCAATGTGTTATCTTTCCCTTTCAGATTTCTAGGCTTCTAGGTGAAGTTGAATGCAAGTGTTCTTGGTTGCTTCATGCGAATGTCTGAATCTGAAATTACATTAAAAACCACCAAAACCCGCACCTAGCTTATCTGGATTGTGTGAATTTGCAGGTTCAATAGGTTAGGTTGCATGCAGAAACCTCATTATCTTCGGTTTTATCAATCAGAATGGTCGCACTCTGGATATAGTTTAGTTTTACTTTCATTTGCATTTTTCTTATTTTCAAACCCTTATTTTATTTTCTGCATTTTAATTACTGTTATTCAAATAAATAACTAAAAATCCATCAAGAGCTAAGGATCAAAATATATATATTTTCTTAGATTTATTCATTTTGAGTCCATTGTAAATTCAGATTGAAGTAAACTACAGTGCCCCTTGTTAACATCCACTTGCAACCCTAAGGTATTCCCTGCATTTACATTGAATAGCATCATTGGTGTTCAAGAATCAACATAACAGGAACCTTGGAGAAATTATTTTTTAATTCTTTGCAAGCAGAGGATTTTGGGACTCAGATCCTACCGGAGAGTGTGCTTTCACAATTGGGTGAAAACACCACTCAAAA